>ML821971.1:91439-119440 GCA_009831015.1 Picea engelmannii
CTATCTCGAAAAAACTTCATTTAGGCCCTCAAAATGGCCCTGGAAGTGAAAACCTGCTAAAAATAGTAAATTGCCAAAATGGCCAGAAAACTGTTTTGAGCCATTTGGAAAAGGTGGGTGGCCCCTGATATCCACCTGGATCACTTGTTCCCACACCATTCACTGTATTCTTTGAATTCATTTCACACCCGAGCTAGTTGACCCAAGCTTGTAAGTCGGACGAGCTCAGCGCTGCTGAGAAAGTAGTTGAAGAAGTTTTGATTGACTTAATGACTGAGAGAGTCACGTCAGAGCGAGGATTATCTACAGAAGTCCAAGCATTGTCAAAGAGAGGACTCCATGCCTCCCCTTCCACTGCTCGTGCTGGTCCATCCCTGTCGACCGATGAGAAACGAACCAAGCACAGGGATGACATCGCAAATGCCAAGCTTATCCCACGCATTCTACCTACTTACTTACCACCTCTAAGTGGTGCCATCAACCGTGAAAGTGTACCTCAAGACTTCGAGTACACTTTGATCACCGCATACCTTCCGAAAGGGGTGCGCGCAGTTCGTGTTGACCAGGATAAGCTCGCAGCACTGAAATTTAGTGATTTTAACCTTGGAGATCATAAAGTTTACAACATGTTAGCCCTGCATAAGTACTTAACCAGGACCAAAGGAAAGAATTCTAAGATTGTCCTACAGTAATGGAACCAGAACCTCGTGCAGTCCACACTGCTTAATGTAATGAATATCCCACATTTCGGCAGAGACCAGGAAGTCAACACATGCGTCAAGTTGTTGTTGTCCTGCTACCACAGAGGATACTTATGGTTGGACCACTGCATCATTGTGGATCCGAAATTGATCAATCGAATCATAGGACTTAGTATGAAAGGCCCTGAACCACGAGAGTTTTACCCTGGAAAGACCTCAGACCGAGCACTAGTGCAGAGAATAAAAGAAACTTATGGCGATGTCGAGAAAGGCACACGAGGCTACAATGTAGCCTCTATCCAAAGTGGCGCAGTGCGCCTTTCTTGTCAGTTGATTCTGGGCAAGCTAGTTTGTAAGAACAGACCAACACAAGTGACTGGATTCATAGTTGACCTCGCAGGGAAGTGCGCTGAGGGACTACAGATGAACTGGGCGTAGTACCTTGTAAACCAGCTAGAGATTGATTGCAGAGAAGTGCAAGACCAAGGGTATGAGTTCCACTTTAGTTGGTTGCTCATACTAATCGCTTTCATCGCCTGGGAGCTACTAGAAGGTGCCACTTTTCTGGAGATCGAACCCTTCGAACCACTGGCCGCGAAATTCTGTACGCTGTGGTACTCCAGTGACATGAACAAGCAGTGGCAGTCCAATGTCGTCTTCCACGCCTATTACAACCAATTGAAGAATGCAATCTAGTCTACACCATGCCTCACCCCAAACACACTTCATAGGTTTATACCTTTGATAAAATTCAGCGCAGACCGCCACTTCACCTATATCACAGCGCATGCTGATGAGCACAAAGAGCAGCTCCAGTCATACTACAAGTTGACAGAAGAAGACTTGGAGCAGATTACCAAGGAATGGTCGGTGGACCTCCTTGTTGCAGCGGACCTCACAAAAATGTCCGACGTGGATAGCCCTGAAGCTATGCTAGATACACCTGGACCAAGCAAGACTAAGAAGGATGATGAAGTTCAAGATGGCCATAGCACATCCACGAAGACTACTTCGATCTCACCTACGCAAGGAGGTGATGGTGAAGAACTAGGTGGCACAGAAGTTGAACAAAACAAAGGTGAGGTTACTTCGCCTAGAGGGGAGGAGGATCCCTCTAAGAAAAAGGAATATTACCCCACCAAAGCCCTCATCCTGAAAGAAAACTAAGGCCACCCAGACTACATTTAAGACTACCCTCACACCAGACGACTTCAACTTCTTAATCGCTGTGCTGAATGATGCTTCACTAGAGATCGCAAAAAAACAAGAAGTGAAGTAGGAGGAGGTATTCATCAGAATCAAGGGTAAACTTCAAGAAGTGCAGCAGGCACTCCAGTCTAGTCGAGCAGTTTCTACCGCGCCCTTGACAATTGGAACAACGGGAACAGGTGACGAGCCCACCAAATTACACCAGATCGCTGATAAAGTCGAGGCTCACCTTAGAAGAGCTCAAGAAGACACAGTGCAAGCCACCTAGGCTTTGACACAAGTACAAAATGCACTTCTATAAAAACAGAGTAAGGCATAACAGGAAAAGCTTGCCCTGCAAGCGAAGTGGGATGAGGAAAAAGCACAGTTATAGAAGAGCAACTTGAAGTACAGGAAAGGGTTCACAGAGCACTTCGCTTTGTGATGGTCATAGAAGTGAAGATTGAAGAACATGTACCACAACAGGTGGCACAACTTTAAGAAGTAATCCAACAACTTCAACAACACATCACAAATCTGGAAATTCATACCATGCCTGAGACTCCTTAAGAAATAAGAGACCTAAGGGAGGCAACTTCCCATAGCGCAGTTGGTCGATTAAAAACCTTTGCCTTGGAATGCAAGCAACTGAGCACTAGAAGCACCCAGACTTATGAGAACCTCACAGAGAATCCATAGTTGCAGGCATTGGAGGCACAACTCGAAGAAGCAAAGCAACACGCAAATACGCTACAAGAACAACTGAAGGCCTTGATCCCAGTCGAAAGAATGAAGAGATTTCCAGAACAACGCATTGCCCAACAATAGGTACACACACTGCAAAATAAAGTGATGGAAGTCTCCCAACAACTTCAACCAATTCAAGAAAAGGCATGCCAACTGTTCACTGAAGTTGAAAGCCAGGGAGACGAGCTTGAACAAGTTGTCATCATCGCAGAACAATGCCTGGAAGGGCCAGTAAATGACGTAGTGATCCAGAAGTTCACTGAGCAAGAGGTTGTCGCACTGCAACAGGTTGAAGTAGCTCGAGCCAAGATCGAGGCATTCGAGGTGGAATTGATCAGACCGGAGTGACTCAGGACGAGTCACAGATGAGTGTTGGGGGCTTGTTGGCCCTTGACCAAGTTTTGAGGAACACTTGGTCATATTTGACCCTTTTTGGACTTCGACAGCCTATAAAAGATGGAGCACCAGGTGAAGCAGAGATCACGAGATCTCATTCCACTTTTGGGCCCTTTTAGGGTTTTGGATTAATGTAATGGGAAAGGGATGTCAGCCCATGGGTTTACCCACGATTAGGCCCACCTTTGTAATGTATAAATAGAAGGATAGGAAATGTAAGAAGTAGTATATGTGATTGCTTAGTGCAATTGGTAGTGCATTTATGTGATGTTGAATAAGTGCTATGTGCGAACTGTGTAAGGCTAGCAATGCTAGGTGCAAGTTATTGTGAGGTTGCTATAGAAATCTAGTTGTTGTAACGCAAGGAAGAAGGATCTAGCGAGCTGCGTAGATATTATGTTCTAGGTGAAGAATGGTTTTGGAGGCTTTGTGCTTGTAACAGATTGAAGACGATAATAAAGAAGAAGATCTTGTGGATGTAGGCCTAGGGTGGGGGTGAACCACGTAAATCTGTGTGTTGTGCTATGTGCTTTGATTCAATGTGTTTTTGCTTATACTATGTGCCTTGATATATCCACTTATGCTCTGTGCTTCTTAGATATATATGATTTTTAGATCTGATGTGTATGAAGTTGCTAAGTGCTTGGTCTACTAGATCCGGTCTGTTGTATGTTGCTAAGTGCTGAATCATCTTAGATCTAAGTATATATTGTGATGCTCTGTGTTATCTGTGGAGTGAGATAAGGGTTAATTCTAGGTGAACTATTGATGCTAAGTGCTTTGTTAAGTGTGTAATCACAGATCTGTATCCCAACTAAGGTTGCAGACAACTGAGTCCTGCAACCACCCCTGCTTCTACCTCAGGTGAGACTTCATTTGCTTCGCAGTTGTTGCCAAAAGGGCTGGTAGTTAGAGTTTTGTTGGTGCGTTGTTGTAGCGTTGAACCCTGGGTCTGCCCCTGTGCCAACAATAGTTGCACTAGTTAATGTTGGGAATGCCATCAAAGTTGGTAATTCCAACACTACAAGTGTGACTCCAGAACTCATAGATGTTGCAGAGAGTTATTTTGTTGGAATTGTCCTTAGAAGTTCCATCAAAGTAAGTATATATTTATTTGAATTTTGATTTTTTTCAAACAATAAAAATTTTGAGGTTTGATTTTTTAATATCTTCATTTTTTTGTTAAATAATATAATTTAAAATAAATGCTTACTACTGTATGACACAATTTTGTGATATCTCAATTAATGTTTAGTAATTCAAAGGTTAACATATAAACATATGTTAATACAATTTACAACATAAATTTGCTATAATAAACAATAAATATGACAAGAAAAATATATCAAAATCACATCTTGTGCTTGTATTATTTAATGTATTTTCAATATGGTGGTTGTAAATTGTTTTTTTATTTTTCATATCCAACATCAAGGACCCGGGGGGGGGGGGTCGTCTATGACCCCAAAGGGAAAAAAGAACATCAATTCTCATGGGGATTAGGACGCAAAACCAACGACCAAGCAGAAGTCCTAGCGACATTCAAAGGATTTTCTCTGTTTCCTAAAAATAAAATGTAGAGCGTCATTGTGTTAGGAGACTCTGAGATAGTGATCAAAGTTCTGAGAAGCACCAGTCGACAAAACAATTCCAAATTGCAAGGCATCTACAAAAAAATAAAAATTGAAGAAGGCAAATTCCGAAGTGTGGAATGTTTCCATACTTTGAGACATTCGCAACTAAGAAGCAGATATGTTGGCCAAGGAAACCAAACTCATGAAACAATGAGAGATAAAATACAATGAGGTAATCCTCACAAGTTATGTCCCTTAGCAAAATGAATCAAAAGGACTCCAAAACACTATCTCAATGAATCAAAGAAGAACTACATTATATCACACATGGGAAAAGTAGCAAGGCAAATCCATTAACAAAGGATACAATGTATTTTTTTATTTTTATGAAGGACATGAAGTGACACCTCTCAATCCATCCAACTGTGTCATCACTGCATTAAACACAATATCTTGTCCCACACAAGCCTACAAAATCATCTATCATGTCCAGCGACTGAAACCAAACTCTCCTATGTAGGCTTTTAATTCCCAACATATGCATCTCCTCCTCGCATGTGGGACATGCTCTCCATACTATTCCATGATGAAGCACTCAATCAAGCAAGTCAATCAAATAGTACAACATGTTGTGAATCAACAGAGGATAGAATCATTTTGGAGGATGGCGTCGGACTTCACACGCGAGCTATAGATTGGAAAATACAGAGTATCGATGATGGAGAAACCCAAATGCATGAATATTAAAATTGCCCGCGTCATTGTATCCATTCAGTATCTGGATTATTAGGTCCAAGGTGAAGATAAATGTGGCGCAGTGAGAGAACTGAGTGCGATTGCACCACCTACGAGTTAGAGGTGACGAAAATGAAAGTGGAGCACCAACAACAAGAAATTGAAGCTCTCAGAGAAAACCAAGCACAACTCAGACAACTTCAATAGCCTAACGAGGAGTGATGTGACCGGGAATTGACAATTATTCTTGGGAGACTCAACAGGCAAACCCATCAAATCCGTAGATTGGAAAGGGAGAGACAAGGATGAAAAAACACCACTCAAACTCAACATGCTACCATTCCATCAGTTGGTTCTTAGGCATCCCATGAAGTGGAGCAGCTAATTCATTAACAACCCACAATGAATCTTCAAAACGAAATGCAAGTCCAACTGGATACAAAACTCAAATTAAATTAGCCAGTTTTTTCAACTATTGTTGTAATTGTCCTTCATAAGCTTAGAAATAATCTATTGAACATGATTTTAAGAGTAATTTACAGGACTATGTGGAATTTATCTCCTCCTCTTATGGACAATATACCTGATATAACTCTGATGTACTCTATGGTTGGTTTAAGCTCTGTTATAACCTTCTTTTAATACAAATATATTACTCATTTTTGTTTAAAAAAAAACATATCCAACATAATTATAAAATGAAGAAGAAAAAAAACATAATTGGTCATTATAGATACCCATAATAAAATGACGCATCCACAATATAAATGTCGAAACAATGCATTTACAAGTCAGTCCTCATTGCCATCACCCTGATTACTTCCTCACTTGGCATTGTAACATTGATGTTCTTAAAAAGATGTTTAGATCTCAGATTGTGTCTCAATACGAACCACCAATCCCCATCCAACACATATGGTTAAAAAAACACTTGGTTGCAATGTTTTGGGAAAACATAAGGCTCCTTAGTTTCAACCCACATTTTTTTAGAGTTAATACATATTAGCCCACTATCATGATCTTACTTTATTTTTCTGTGAACGAAGGTATCCCACCACTTGCAACAAAAAATAACACATTGAAACAATGAGAAGTCCACTTGCATGATCTCTTGTATCTCTCCAATGTAACCTAACTTCCCCTCTATTACGATTTGGTCATGGTGGCTAGCACAACTAGTTTGGTCAAACTCAAACTCCACTCCACAATCTTGTGTGATGTGTCCATCATCAACATACTCAATGTAAAAATGATGTTCGCATGCCCACATAGATGGGAACAAATGCACCTGTAAAAATGTGAACAAAGGATAGTGTCATATGACTAATAACTGAAGCATTAATAAAAACATAATACATGTTACAATTCAAATGTGCGATATTATAAATAGAACATGGTACTCAAAAATGTTATTACAGAGTTGTTGCACCCGATCCCTATGTGATCCAGATTTTATGAGCAGAACGAAATGAATACAGATTATTAACAGGTGTTTAACACAAAATAACAGAGATATAGTAAAATTGGTTTTCTATTCAATAACGAAATAAGCTGAAACTGTAAAATGCAGCGGCAACAAGCTTGCTGGAATGGTGGCGGCTCATCTCTGAGAAGAGATGTGACGACAACGTGCATTGGCAAGAAGAAGGTTACAATGAGGCTCTGAAGGTATTTTTACAATAAGCAAGAATGCCCAAAACCCTAGACATCCAAAAACCTAACCCTAGGAGATGAAGCGACAAAAGTCATGTGGGCCCCGTTTGGGTAAGTTAGTACATCAACTTCCCGGGGTCGCAACTTTTGCATACGATCTTCGTTTTAGGCGTGTGATAGCCCATTGGAAAGGTATCGTTGAGAATATTAATTCTAGGGGCTCAATCATGCCTTTGACTATATTAAGGAGCTCGATACTAAAAAACCTTCATTTAGGTCCTCAAAATGGCCCTAGAAGTTAAAACTGCTAAAAATAGTAAATTGCCAAAAATGTCAGAAAACTGTTTTGAGCCAGTTGGAAAAGGTGGGTGGCCACCGATATCCATCTAGATCAATCCTCCCTCCTTAGGAAGCAATGGTCTCCATTGCATTGAGGTCCCCCATTAGATGAGGAAATTTCTGCTGAATTTGGCCCCGGGTGAGCCACTTGCCTTGGTGCTGGAGCTGCCCTGCTTTGACGACTCGATAAAGCTAGATCCTTTGTTGTCAAGTGCCCTTGATCTCTCTGTCCACAATTTGATCATTGGATTCCTATTGTATGCAGTCGGGGTTGATCTCTGTTGGTATCAATTGTTCTTCTACTTCCGAGGTGTCTAATAATGGTGGGAAATAAGGGAGAAGGAGATCCACGTTGAACACTGGGTGCAGTCCAAGGAAAGGAGGAATGTTGAGCTCAAAATCATTATCCCCCACTGCCTTGGTGATAGTGTACGGTCCATAACGGAGTGGGTGAAGCTTTCGATGGGGTCCTGTAAGGCGTTCTTTCTGCAAGTGCAACCAAACTTTGTCGTCCACCTAAAACTTATGCAGCACTTGATGTTGATCATAGCATTGTTTGTACTTGTCATTGGACTTCTGTAGGATATCCTGAACCTGTTGGCGGATGTGCTGGATCTGCTCAATGAATCGGGTGGCTTTGTCAACTTCAGTTGGAGCAGGAGATGAGTCAGTCGAGGTGACTGCAAGGGGAAGTGCAACATCTATGGGACCCAATGGTTGGAATCCCAACCCCACTTGAAAGGGGATGTGGCCGGTTGAGCTATGCAAGGCTCGGTTGTAGCTATGCTGGACATAGGGAAGGCTCTCATCCCATGTGCGAGGGTTCTTTGAATTATACATGTGAATTATATGCAAAATCATTCGATTTACAACCTCGGTTTGGCCATCTATCTGGGGGTGGAAGGTCATGGGTTTGGTGAGCTTGGTGTCTAGCAGTGACCAGAGGCTCGACCAGAATGTGTTGAGAAATCAACTATCCTGATCTGAGACAATGGTTTGTGGGATTCCAAAATGTACCCAGACTCATTCAAAGAAGATCTTGGCAGTGGCCTCTGCTGTGATGCTCTTCTTACAGGCAACCAGAATCACCATCTTAGAAAAGTGATCAACAACCACAAAAACACAGTCATTTCCCCTCTTGGTGGATGGGAGGCTCGACATGTAGTCCATTGAGATGGATTCCCATGGTCTGTCAGGAGTAGGAGGAGGGGTGTACAAGCCCTGTTTCTTAGTGGTCGGTTTGGCAATAACACAGGCAATGCAGGACCTGATATACTTGCCAACCTCCTGTCAAAGTTTTGGCCAGTAGAAATGTTTCTGTAGCATCACCACTGTCTTTTTGACGCCGAAGTGTCCTGCCACCTGACTGTAGTGGGATTCCCAGATCAGCTTCGCTCACTCACTTGATGGAGCATAGATATGGCCCAAACGACACAACAACCCATCCTGAAGATGGAAATTATCGACAACTACATTTGCACCCAACATTTGGTAGGTGGTGGAGAAGTCAGGGCCTGTCTCATAGAGTTGGGGCCATCTAGATGTCTCATGGACGCAAGAGTCTAGCACCGTGGTGAGTGCCGCAACTGGCGATCTGCTGAGGCAATCAACGACGCGATTGGTGCTTCTTGTTTTATACTTGATGTTGAGGTGGAATTGTTGGAAGTATGTGGACCACTTTTGATGATGGTCATTCTGCAATTTTCCCTGTGTTTGCATGAACTGCAGTGGCTTATGATCAGTGTGGATGACTGTCTCCTTCCCAATAATGTAATGTCTCCACTAGCGGCATGCTTGTACAATGTAGTACATTTCTTTGTCATAAGTAGGGTACTTACAGATAGTATCTGACAGTGTCTCACTATGATAGGCCACGGGGTGGTCGTGCTGAGTGAGAACGATGCCCACAACATAGTCTGAAGCATCTGTCTCGATCTCAAAGCGATGTTGCAGGTCTAGTAGTGAAAGTATTGTGGATGAGCACAAGCGCTGCTTCAAATCATCGAATGCTTGTTGTTGGGACCGACCCCATGCAAATTTCGCCTTACCACCACCCCTGTTTATTTGGCTAAGGGCCCATGCAATATGGGAGAAACCCAACACGAACCTGCGGTAGAAATTAGCAAGTCCCAAGTAGCTCTGAAGCTCAGTGAGTGTTGTTGGGGCTGGCCAGTCACGGATGACTTGGATCTTGGCTAGATCCACATGTACGCCATGCTGATCAATGATGTAGCCCAGGTAATGGACCCTGTCCATGCCGAAGGATCATTTTTCTAGGTTGGCATATAGCTTGTGCTGCCGCAGGGTGTGCAAAACCTGCTGAATATGCTGCAAGTGTTCGACCCAAGTCTTGCTGTAAATTAGAATGTCATCCAGATACACCACTACAAAAGTATTGGTGAATGGTCATAGGATATCGTTCATCATCCTCATGAAAGTGGCTGGAGAATTTTTCAAACCAAAGGACATGACCAACCATTCAAAAATTCCTTCCTTTGACTTGAAGGCGGTCTTCCATACATTTGTTTGTTCTATCGGGACCTGGTGGTAGCCAGACTTCAGATCAATCTTACTGAATTATTTGGCCCCTGTGAGTTGATCAAGGAGGTCATCGATTCTAGGAATCGCGTATCGGTTTCTAACATTGATTTTATTTAGAGCTCGATAATCAATACAGAGTCACCAGGTTCCGTCTTTCTTCTGTACCAACACAATTGGGCTCCCGCAAGGTGATGAGTTGGAGCAGATGTTCCCCTTGTGGAGCAATTCTTGGATCTATCGCTTGATCTCCTCATTCTCTAACAAAGAGTGATGATAGACTGGTCCATTGGGCCACGGTGCACCGGGGGTCAGATCGATGGGGTGCTTGACCTAGTAGTGTATAGGTACCTCTGTAGGGGAGGAGAACATATTCGAGTATTCTTCCACAACCTTATCTACATTCTTCTGTTGTGTGGAGAGGTCAACCACAAAGACCCTGGATGTGGCTGTGATATTTCACTTATTCTGAGAGCGAATCACGAAGAAGACAAACTTCCCCGTCTGAGAGATGACCTTCCTACATTGCTTAGCAGAGATCAAGGAAATAACACTAGGTGGGATTGCCTTAGGTATCTTGTACAATTTCCTGTTCAAAGTAATAATAACACTATGAGGCCTAGACTCATATACAACATGATGTTTCCATAAATAAGGTTGGCCCAAGAGAACATCACAAACTTCAAGAGGAGCAACATCACACAATACCTCGTCTTTGGAGGGCTTGATGTTGTACGACAGTCGACACTGTTGGTTGACGCGGAGATCGCTTCCTTGGTGGAGCCATCCAATAGTGTAGGGTTGTGGGTGTGGCATTGTTGGCAGGGCTAGCCGCTTGACAACCTCTGTTGAGATGAGGTTCTTCTGGCTACCGCTATCAATGATGAAGTGCAGCGGGGTGCCTTTTACCCACATCTGTGAATGGAAGAGGCGCTCTCCTTCTTCTGGATCGTATGGTTCACCAGGCTGGAGCTTGGTGGTAGAAACGACGACACTGGGTTCCGTGTCAATGATCCGTCTTCCCCTTTCTGGTTCTATCTCGGAGTCAGAATCTGCATCTAATTCAGAGGCTTTCACTTCGGCCACCAACGACTGCTTTGAGCGGCAACCAACAGTGTTATGCCAAGGGATCTTATGGAAGTCACACCACTTCTCGGTATCTTTCTTTGTCTTTCCGGTGTCCTTCTTTGCTTGCGGCTTGTACTGGTTGTACTGATACTATCCATATTTGCTCTGTCCTTTGTTCGGTGGGTTGGGGCCACCCTTTTCTGGCTTTTGTTGTGAGGGGTTCCCATGCCCAAATTACCGCGTCTTTTGTTTGAGCTTCTACTCGATTTTGATGGCATATCGGTAGGCCGCGCCCAAGGATGAGATGTCCATAAATTCCATTTTAGTATGGATGTATCTATGCAGAGCATCGCGATACTTGAGCACCAGATGTCACTCTGAATCTTTGATACCCAAATTGGTGCACAAGGTATGGAAGATATTTGTGAAATCTGGCACTGCTTGGTCTCTTTCTTGCCGCAGTGTGGTCCATTTGGTATANAGGTCGTCATAACTTCCGACAGGGTAGTATTGTTCCTTAATAGAATCCCTGAAGGATTCCCAGGTGGCCATGACTGAAAATAATGAGGTTTCCTTTGTTCCCTTTTGCTCACAGAAAGTTTCCCACCAATCTTTGACATGGGGAATGGCTTTGAGGAGCGCAAAAGTAATCTTTTCTCTAGTTGAAAATTTATGAACAAAAAAATACCCTTCTAGTTGATTCAACCACTTGTCTATAGCATCTGCGTCTATCTGACATTCAAATATAGGAATATAAAAGTTTATTTGTACCCTTAAGGGGTCGGCGCCTCCGTTCAAAGAAGATGCGTCACCGAAGGATTTGCGTGAAACTATCCATCATCTCGTTCCTCTATTGCATGAGGGCTTCCTCAATCAATAGTTTGAAAGGATCTTCTATTCTGTCATCTTTCTTTTCTCTTGCCGTGGGAGGTTGCTTGGGCGTGCGAGAGCTTCTGTCCTCAAGAGAAACAAGCTCGAGACCCAAGTCTTTGTACTCCGACCTCGTTGGGGACATGCATTAAGACGACAAGGAGCAGACCGCTCTGATACCACTGATCTGGATTTTATGAGAAAAACGAAATGAATACAGATTATTAACAGGTGTTTAACACAAAATAACAGAGATACAGTAAAACTGGTTTTCTATTCAATAACGAAATAAGCTGAAACTGTAAAATGTAGCGAAAACAAGCTTGTTGGAATGGTGGCGGCTTATCTCTGAGAAGAGATGTGACGACAACGCGCATTCGAAAGAAGAAGGTTACAATGAGGCTCTTAATGCCTTTTTACAATAAGCAAGAATGTCAAAAACCCTAGACATCCAAAAACCTAACCCTAGGAGATGAAGTTCCAAAAGTCATGTGGGCCTCGTTTGGGTAAATTAGTACATCAACTTCCCATGGTCGTAACTTTTACATACGATCTCCGTTTTAGGCATGTGATAGCCCATTGGAAAGGTATCATCAAGGAGTTTCATTCTAGGGGCTCAATTATGCATTCAAATATCATTGAGGAGATCGATACTGAAAAACCTTCATTTAGGCCCTCAAAATGGCCCTGGAAGTTAAAACTACTAGAAAGAGTAAATTGCCAAAAATGTCAGAAAATTGTTTTGAGCCAGTTGGAAAAGGTGGGTGGCCACCGATATTCATCTGGATCACTATGTTTAGTGCATTCATTTCTTCTCCATGTGGGTTATGACCGACCACCGCATATTTCTCTTGTATCTGATCATCCACCCAACCGTTGGGACATATTTTTGCCATATTTTATTTTAAATGATTAGGATAAGGCATGCTTCTACCATTCAATTGTCTAAATGATTTTTTGTCACTGCCACATTTCCTTCTTTTCTCTTCATACAACACGACCCATGGTTGCATTGTCTCTACATTGTAAAGAACAAATTTATTGATGGCATCAATTTCTGAAGTCATTGATGTATACAAAAATTCAAAATGAATAGCATGATATCAAATATATATTATCAACTTAAAGAACGAATTTATTGATGGAATCAATTTCTAAATTCGTTGATGTATACAAGAATTTAGAACGAATAGCATGGGATCAAATATATATTTTCAACTTCAATGTAAACAATTTCTCTGTACTAAATTAAAAAAATATAATTGACTCACTCTTTATCAAGCGTCTTTTTTCGTTCATTTTGAGTAGCTCCCCTTCCCTTTTGTCCTCATCTTGATGATCGGGCCTCAAACGACTTCCCCTGTTGTGTCATTAATTTGCTTGATGTACTCACTGGTATAATAGAATGAATCATATACTATGTACCCCTATGCCATAGAGCCCTCTGGTTTTTCCATTTGTTGAACAAACCCCTTCAATTTTTTTCATGTACCTCTCTAAGAAGAACATCCAATGACATGAGAGAACCCCATCTAATTCAACCTCATTAGGTGGGTGAATTAGTTGATGGAATTGAAAGTCCATAAAACTTGTGGGAAGTTCCTTCTCAAACATACAAATAATCTCAGTTATCTCTCAACGCCACCGTGGAATGTTAACCATATGAATCTCCTTTGATGTGATCCAACGTACAAATGCAGATAATTTCAATATGGCATGTCGCAGGTCCTCGAGGAAGTCATGGTTCACACAACCATGCATGAGAAAATGATAATGACACTACAAAATAGACACGCACATCATTAATTGCCATAAAACTATGAGTGCATAGCATATTTTTATCGATAGTATAAAAGAAGAACCATGTATTCAACATATATACCCTTAGAAGGTTCATATGGTCATGTGATTTCAAACTTAATGAATTCCCTTCTACAGTGAAGCAACATATTAGAGTCGACCTGTATAAAGAAGGTGCCTTCACACCAAATATAACACCATTCGCCATATAAAGATCATCTTTCTTCAAAATCCATGGGACATCACCTTCTTTAAAAGACCAATAGGGACTAGCCTCTCCTCTAATTTATTTTCTTGGCCAATGTCTCTTTTTAGTATTTGAATCAATAATATCTCTCCTAACAACCAATTTGTTGCTTTTATCTCACTAGTAAAATGGTCTCGATTAGCTTTGCCTAAGGAGATGGGAGGATGGGGTATAAAGAATTTAGTTTGGTTTTGTAAAAAGCTAGCAACAAAAATCCCTTGGAGAGTCATTCACAATAAGATGATGCGGGGAAGAGTTATGATCTCAAAATATTTGGTGGGAAGGTCCTTTGAGGAATGGTTTCTCATGCCTAGGAAAGTGGTTCCCAATAGATCAATATGTTGGAAAGTGATGGTAGATGTTTTTCCTTTGATAGAATACTTGACAGTCGGTAATGGGAGGAGTATCTGAGTAGGGGAAGATACCTGGGAAGTGTCGAGCAAATTTTACAAGCTTTTTGAGGAGCTAGTTGGTAAGCTAAATAATATGGGAGTTTTTTTTATGAGGAATGTTGCTTCACAGGGGTTAGATATTACAAGACGTTGAAATTGGTTATCAGTGATAAATTTGAGTCTTGATGGAAACACGAAGGAA
This sequence comes from Picea engelmannii, assembly GCA_009831015.1. Lineage (NCBI taxonomy): Eukaryota > Viridiplantae > Streptophyta > Pinopsida > Pinales > Pinaceae > Picea > Picea engelmannii. The sequence continues at coordinate 105,890 of ML821971.1, forward strand.
GAGTGGAATAGGTACACAGATAATTTAAAATCAAACTTCAATAGTCTTAATGAGGATGAAGAAGACTCTTTGAGCTAGGAATCTTTTTTGTAAAAACAAGCTCTTTTACGGTGAAGCTTGGTTATTTAGATTTAGCAGAGGGATTCTACAAAGGTGGAAAAAAATGGTGGTGGTCGATAGAATGGAAGATGCATGCTCTGGAAAAAATGAAAGTGTTTTTATGGATGGTGATGGAGGAAAAAATTCTAACTTGGGATGTAGGTCTGCATAGAGGATGGTTGGGTCCAATTCATTTCTCTATGTGCACATTGGATTTAGAGTCGGTAGTTCATTTGTTTATACAATGTCATTTCACTCACCAGGTTTGGATTCAAGTGGTTTCACAACTGAAAATAAATTATATCTTGCTAGGGGTTTATATGGAAGAATGGCTCAATGCCTGGAAAAGCGAGGTCTCAACCAGAGAGGTAGCATGGCTACCATGCTTCTTTGTGTATTTTATTTGGTGGGAAAGGAATGTTAATATTTTTTAGGATAAGTTTATCCCGTTTGAGGTAGTGGATGGTTTCGTTCACAAGATGGTTGGAGAATTCAAGTGTAATAGATATAAATACATAAATATAAATATAAATAAGTACCTAATAATTAATAATGTGAGATGTGACATCTTAATAAAAGGACACATCTCTTATGAAAGGGCACCGCTACGTGAGTATATATATACAACACCAAATGAAGTGAACCAATCTGGTTCACAACGTGAACATCCAAAATACTTGGAATATAATAAAGAAATCCATAAGAATAATTAAATAAATGTATATAAGAATATGAATATGAATATATAATTACAAGTGAGAAAATGAGGATTGTATATATATACCCAAGCAGGGGTTCCATTTCATAAGAGACACGTCCTTTCATTAGGATGTCATGTCTACCATTATTAATTATTAGTTATTTATTTATATTTATATTTATGTATTTGTATCTATTACATCAGGTGTGAACAAAAAAAACTCAAGGGTTGCAAACTCATAATGCCTAATTCGCTAGAAGTTATCCCTTGGGGATATTTCGACGAGGTGAGGTAGGGGTACAATTATGAGGAAATTCTCTCTATGGCTTGGGGTAAACCACAACATATGGAACGACACCCAAAAATCAACTCTAATCTCAAGTACGCTAGAGAATTGGAAATGTTAAAAAAGGAAGGCTAGAAGCCTACCTCGTCTGGATGTCCGAAGAAGACCATGACAAATCTCACAATCCAATGCTTGATACCTACAACTTGTCTTCAACAACCAAGATACACAAGCATAGAGAAATTGTATAAAACATTAGCATATAAACTAGCATAATCCACTAATATGTATAACAAATATGTGCATGGAAAGTAATACAAATATTTTCAACATATAATTGGACGAGAAAATAGTATTTCTATTCATGTATTCAACATAAGTACATAGGTGACAAACTTTTGTAATGACACATATCAGAACCAAGAAACCAAGTCCCGCCACTGGGCCTTCACCACTTCAATCCTCCAGAAAGACAAGCTCATAAGTAGTAGGAGTAATTGAATTTCTCCTTCTCAAGATAGGAAGAGCTTGGGGGTTGAACAAAAGAAGTTCAGACTTTCAAGGACAAAGGGATGCAAACTCAATATGAAGTGAAATTTCTCTAGAGTGTCTTTTCTCTCAATCTTTCTCCCTCTCTCAAGGCTTGTATATGGCTTAATTTATAGCCTTCAAATGGATTTGAAGGGTCAAGTTGGAGCGTTTCCAGTATCTGGAAGGTCAAGGATCATGGATCTCGTGACATAGCACGAAAACTCGACACATTTTTAAAATTTTTTAGCACAAAACCCGATTTACAAGAGTTGTAATGGAGCAACCCGCATATACAATATTTGTCTAAATGTGGCTCGCGTATATATACAAATTTTTGAATTTTTGGCTTTGGAATGAACAAAATGGGGAGTTTGAGTCTGTAGAGGGAAAGGGAAGGCCATCAAAGCAATATGCATGGAGTGTGGAAAAAATTGTTATACCATATTCCCCCTAATGTGTGAGGAACAATTGCAATGGTCAAAATACATTATAATTCACAAAAGTGGAGTAGTGAGGACCCAACTGGAAGAACTAGTCACCCATGAGAATATTGCAATTCATGTTGACTCTGTACATATGGTTGTCAATTTGGATTACATTGCAGATCCATGTGGATATATAACAAATAGTTGTTCATGGTAATGAATAGGAAATACAAAGTAGGCATATGCCATAGGCTGTCATAGTCACGAACAAGACACAGTGGAGTCCATTCTCAAAATCAACTGAAGATATTTGTATACAATGGAGTACAATCCGATCTTCCATGATCACTAAAGTCATATAGGTACTGGTTTGATGAAAGACAACAACATATATGGCATGTTGCTACTATGAACTGGAGGTCTTCTACACTATCTGTTGAAGGTGCAAGTCTACATCATGTGAACAAAGGAGTTGAAGTCGAACACAATGAGAATTCATTTGATTACCGGTCGTTGAGGTATACCGTTAATAAATGCGAGACAACCCACCAATAATGAAAGTAGGTGTCAAGGCACCAAGCACATTCAACAAGTGTGAATAAAATGTTGAGATTGAACACTTGAAGAATCCATTGATCAAGAGACATTAATGCATTCCCAAATGTCGATGGCGGGAGAACCTGCCACTAATGACTACAAGCCTTTAGGTACTCTTATGAATCTAGATCTCGATTCTAGAATAGATGAGTTGAAGTCGATGGAAGGATACCTAATAAAAGGAGAGCACTAAGGCATCTCTCATCATTGAGCATGAGGTACTAAGAAATAGATTGATGATTAGGAAGAAATCAGACGAATAGGATGTTCATGAAGCAACAACCATGTGTGTCTCTCGTGTGCACTAGATGCAAGTAGTATATGAAAGATACCCTATGATTAGCAGCCAATGTTGAGAACTGTTATCAAAGGCGAGGAAACCACCAATAAATTCTAATGGAATCCAAGACACTACATGAATCCCAATATGTGAATATATTTCTTGTCGGCGAACACAATGGAAACCCCCCAGTCAACGACCAATGGAGAGATGTCATATGTTGGGTTCAAGGTCACCTACCAATGATGAACGTAGTCCTAGGGTGCAAGGTAAGACAACAACTTCATGGGATTCAAAGATTCACTTGTAAATGGATAGTCGACATGCAAAGTCAAGACTTTTGAGGAATGGCTAACACATGCTTATACTTCCTTTGAACAAGAGCATTATATGGATGGATGACCCAAGAAGCATAAAATTAACATTGATCACTGACCAAAGTTTGTGACAAAGGATGCATCAACAAAATCTCCATAGGGACTGGAATAATAACCGGTCAGAAGAGTAAACTCTAAGTAACGAGTTTAGCTTCCTAAGGCGATGCTAAACCCAAACCTTGGATGAAATAGACTCGAGAATTGGTGCTTTGTTCAAAGGCGACATGACTGCTACCGATAAGAGATAGTATTATCCTCCCACCCATTTTCTTTTTCATAGTAAATGAAATGTTATGATACAAGAGAGGAAACAAGTGTCACGAGTAAGCATCTATTTCCAAGAAGTGGAACATACCTATGCTCAATGCAAGGGAATGCATGCAAGACATGGACACTCAGGGGAGTGTTTCCTCTTTGGGTAAAGGGTGTTAAGTTGCAAAGGACAGATGGAAGCCACTGCTTGGTTAATGCTGAGAATTGTTGGGGCAAGAGGCTTATAACAAGAAAGTGAGAGCCAACATTAAGCTCAACAATGCAAGCAGGATAATGGGATGCAATTACAACCTAACTCAAAAAGTGTCCTTTTTCTTACCTTTAGTCCCTTGGGCCCAAAAAATTATAAAACAATACCAAGGAGAACTCTTCTAGCCAATGGTGACTAGAGTATTCATTTTTCGTAAGTAGTCTATTTGGTTCGTAAAAGGGTTAAACTTATACCAAAATAGACATCCTTTCAAAATCATTTAACGAGTGTGAAAGGGACAAGTTCACTCGACAATATTATCATTTTTTAAAGAGTTAGAAAAGAGCTTAACTAAGACTCGACAAGAGTCCCATAGGTAGGGTTCAGATTGAGATTGAGTAAGATTAATGAGGTTTGAACACAAAGTCATATGAGGACTATAATGGACTCCCATACCTATGGAGTAACTTATGCATGGGCACCAAATGACAAAAGTGTTCTAACTAGGGTACCCATGTTTGGTAAGTCTCTACCATTTAATAACTACACTTCCAGTGACAGCGAGAAGGTTACGTGTCACTAAGAAAATGGGTCTGTTCCTGGGGAATATGAATCATGGTCATAAGATAATGCAAAATTGCAAAGCGGGGTGAAAACCTACCCTATATGCCAACGATGGTATATACTCGTTGGAGGCATGAATGGGCTAAAGAATGATGGAAATCCACAAAAACCTACACAAAACCACTTCAAACCAGGTCTTATACTGCTCAATTAGTTCATATGGTCTCAAAAATAGGAAAGATAGGGTAAAAAATATATAAAGTAGATGAAAATTTTCTACAAATAGTAAAAAATAAGAAATTTACCATATCATTTGAGTTTTTGAACCACATAGTGCTTTTGAGTCCATTTTACCCATGATCTTCTAGCGACGATTCCAGGAGCTACGATCAACATAATTGGAAACCATTTAGACCAAGTAAGTGTTCATCATGTCCTCTTCCATTTCAATGGTTTACTTTTTAGATTTAGTGCTCAATTTTTTAGTTTTAGACGTCGTAAATTTGAAACTAGGGTGTACGCGAGCAATAGTTCATCAGGTTGCCTACACGACCTCATGTACGTGGGCAAGGCGAAGCCTTCCCGCATATATGAAGCCCTATATGTGACTATTATAATTGTAGCCGGTGTACAACTTTGTGAACAAGTTTTTAATAAAAATTGACTCAAAATTTGATGTTTCCTTTATAGGATGGTGATTGAATGGAGAGAGAGAGAGGGAGTATGAGGAGGTTGATGCTACAGTATAAAGGGATGTGAGGGCCCAAAAATCTTTGAAAATATGTGGGCTCTATAAATTTTGGGTCATAAAAGGAATGAGGGCCCAAGTGAGGTTTCTCCAAACATTGATAAACTATTGGGATCCATAGACTTAGGCCTTCAATATTGATGGGCAACAATTGAGAATTGAGGTGGATGATATCTACTTTATTACAAGGTTGTCTCATCGAGGTGAGGTGGTAAATCTCAAGGCCCAAGGGGATGGAGTTCAAAGGTCTATGGAGGAGTACATCGCCACCTACTACGTCGCAGACACAGAGAAAGTGGGGAGCCAACTTCCTATTAGGGCGATTGAGAACCTGAGTCTGAAGATCATCATCTTAGTACTCACATAGATACCAGGATCAACCTCCTTGCATCAGGTGTCGAGGCCTCTTATGTTCTATGTTGTGGAGTGTTTGAGACCAACGGTTTATAATCATTGCACATCACTACTGGCCAACATGAAGAGTCAACTAACTAATTGCAACTCAGTAGGATGAGGAACTTCGGGTTTGCATCTATTTTGTGTAGTTTTTTCTTCAAGAGGGTTCCTGCTCTTAGCCCTAGAGTGGAAGTTCTTCCACATGATCTATGAGATCCAACTATGACCCAACGAACCGATGTGATGAGACGACTGGAAGGTGGTAGGGTACCAACCCCCTATAATGATGAGTTCTTCCATTGGTGGCGACAACATATTATCACCATCGATGACTATCCCTATGAGGGGATTGACTACTGAGGGGATTGTGACATGTCGTTACAACTATTATCTGCCTTTGGAGAGATTGGTAAGAATCTTATTTTTGTATATTACATTTTTTGTGTTTTTCGATTTGATAAATGCGAACAAAACACAAATATTTTTGTACAGTATCATATATTAACATTTATTTCTTTTATGGAGACGTAGGTCCATGAAAACCAAACATATACCTAGAGAATTTACGCAGGGCCCGAGTAGATGACATGGTTGGTGGGTATGCAGAGAGAGTGCTCCAAAATGTGCAGGGTGTGAAGGGAAACTTATCTCGTCTGACGCACAAGATTCCTATGGTCCACGTGGAGGATTTTCCAGAGGCTATGCAGCGACAGGTGGTGGGTGTACCCTGTGTGTGGGTGAGACTCTTCCGATGTCTTGCGAATGCCATGGTGTGTTATCATGACACACATCCAGGACCTCAAGCTTAGATTCTAGGGTTATGTGATGTACAGACCGTATATGTATTTTAGTGCCACAGGACCAATTTTGTACTATGACACCATATTTTTTGGACTTAATGGATTAAATATAAAAAATATTTTGGTCTTCGTATTTACTTGCATATCTTACAATGGATGAATGTATGAATGTGTGTTTTCCTTACTTAGTTATGTGACAAATGCCAATCTAAAATGTAATTAGCATATGCATCGGATACTTGATTAAAACTTCTAGGTATATTATTATAAGTAATAAAATCAAAATATTGTTCCAAAAGTCGTTCTTGAAGGAAACATTAGAGTAATGTAGGATCTCTTATCTGATACCTTTCCTTCGACTGACATACCACTAACTGGGAATCCAAGCAAACTTCTAAAGATCGAACACCATGTGAAATGACGCCATGTAGTATCTCTATAATGACACTATACTCAGCCACATTGTTCATGGATAGCTCCAGACAAATGCCTCCTAAAGACACCAGTTGTCCCTCGAGTGAATAGATAACCTAAGCGACAGAAGCCATGTTCCGAGTATGATGACTAGAACCATTCACAAATCCTAAGAACACCGAAGATCATGTTGACATCTTCCAACCAAGGGAAAACTCAATAAGCAAGTTGGCGACACAAAAGAATAAAGAGAGAAAAATAAATACACTAACATACACTAGTATACAAATGTTGTGCTCGAGCTTGAGTGCTCAAGTGTAATATATTTTAAGGTAGATCCCATTTTTGGGCTCGTCCAACACATTCCCTTCATAATATTCTAACTCATAAGCTTCGTTTTCGGGGACACATATCACGATGTAAGGATTGTGCCACATGGGATTGAAATTTTCTACCCCCAATAGTTTCTTAGCTTGGTCATAAAGAAGAACCAAGTCACCCTCAGCGTATTGCTGGGGAAAGATAGACTTATCGTACTAAACCTTAACATGTCTTTATTTTCCTCGATAGCTATAGAGACATCTCAATGTCGCTCTAAGTGTATGAGGTGTTCTTCGAGATCAGCCGTGTTAGGTAGGATCTCAATTACCAACTTAAGGGAATGGATTTCGAATTCAATAGGAAGGATCGACTCCACTCTTTGGACTAACTGAGACGATGAGAAAATGGTGAAAGTATTTACCATGGTTCGGTATTCCCATAGTGTAGGGTAAAACATCACGTGTCAGTTATATTTACTCTGCCTGATAGTTTTTTGCAAAATGGATTTTAGAAATTTATTCATGACATTTACTTTCCCATTTGCCTGGGGATAGTAGGGTGACAAATGATCATGTTTAAATCCTATTTTTGATGTTAAATTGATCATCATCTCATTCTGGAAGTGACTGCCATGATCAGTGAAAATCTCCTTCGGGATTCTGAACAAAGATATAATTTGATTGAATACAAAAAGCATTGTAGTCTCACCACCCGATTTAATGGTAGGCATGGCCTCAACCCACTTGGTAAAATAATCCAAGGCTAGAATAATATGATGGTTCCCCCCAGCCGAGGTTGGGTTGCAGTCCATGAATTCCACCCCCCACTTGTTGAATGGATCGATGGTAATGACTGGGTGAAGAGGGGCAGGGTGTGAGCACATATTATGAGTGAACACCTGGCAAGGGTGACACTTCTTGACTGCTTCTACGCAATATTTAAAAATTGACGACCAAAAATAACAAGCTCGCAATATATTTTGGGTTGTCGTAAGCCCAGATAAGTGACCACCGCACGCCCCACTGTGGCAGTCATTGAGAATGGCTTCAACCTCCTCATGAGTCAAATAATGATGCAAAATAGCATCCACCCCTTGATGATACAATGTGTCGCTAATAATTAGGTAGTTTTTGGCCTGATGGTATATATATTGTCGGTCGTCTCTCGAAAGATGTTGGGGAAGCTTTAGAGTTTGAAGGTAGATTATAATATCTCCAAACAAGGGGTCTAAAGATGAGACAAGGAATATGTGTTCATCGACAAATGAATCATCGTGAAAAATATCCTCATCTTGCCCAGGGAAGTTTGACATTAGTTCCGCAAAAACTAGCGATTTCTTGGATTTCGCAAAGGAAAAATCAAGATCAAACTCCTGTAAATTCACAATCCATTTATTGTTTTTTCCCACCATGATACGCCTTCTAAGTACGTATTAAAATGGATTGATATCAACAACCATGGTAATCTTGTAGAGTAAGATATAGTGACCTAATCTTTGAACCACATGCACAGATGCTAAGGATAGCTTCTCTACATGAGAGTACTTAAGTTCAAGACCAATTAGATTTCAACTAAGGTAATAGATAACATGCTCATGGATCTCATCATCTTCCTAAACAAGAACCATACCAATCATCCCTTCGAATGCGATAATATAAAGCAATAAATCTCTATTGTAGTCAGGGGGCTTCAACAGAGGTGCCGATAATAGGGATTTCTTAAGAGCATCAAAGGATTCCTAGGCTCACTCATCCCATATGAACACAATATCCTTTTTCAATAAATGCACAAAACCCTTAGTTATATTGGCATACTTGTCTACGAAATGATGCAGGAAGTTAGCCTTCCCCTGTAAACCCTAAAGTTGTCGAATATTGTGCAGGGGAGGCAATCAAATTATTGCCTCAATCTTCATGGGGTCCACCATGATCCCATGCCCATAAAATTTGAATCCTAAAAGGCGGCCAAAACTAACATAAAAAATGCATTTGTGAGAGTTCAACCGAATGCGAAAGTAGAGACATCTTTCAAATACTAGTCAAAGGTGAGCTGGATGATCAATCTTCTTGTGAGAGTGAGCAGCGAGATCATCTAGATAGACTTCGACTATATGCTTAAGGCCGTGAAATGGGAAGGACATGGCACATTGAAAAGTTTCTATAGTGTTTTTAAGGCATCTTCCAATATGCAAATGTGCCCCAAGGACAAATGAATGTCATCTTATGTTGATCCTCGGGTTTAATTTGAATTTGATTATAACCTAGAAATTCATCCATAAAAGAAAAGACCTTGCTTCCCACACACTCATCAATAATCCAATCAATAAATGGAGTGGGGAAGTTATCTTTATGACATGCTTGAATCAGGTCCCTAAAATCCATACATACATGAACGGTTCCCTGCTTCTTATTTATGGTAATAGGATTGGATACCCATTTGATCAAGGGAACCGGGTAGGTGAAGTTGGTGTTAAGCAACTTCTCCACCTCTGCCTTAATAGTGGGGGCCTTCCTAGGATTTACAACCCTAAGTAATTTTCGAATGGGCTTAGCATTTAGATAAGTTTTAATTTCATGTTCAAGGCAGTCATGTGAACTAGATGAGTGTGCAACCCATATGGGCTCTAAGGAGTGATCCACCTCTTTAGTCCACAAAGAGGAAGGATTCGGGTCGGAAATAGCTTCTTGTATAGCCTGATACACAATCTCTACCATAGATGATGACATCACCATCCCGATGTGCGAGTGACCTTCATATGACATGGATGGAGAAGGTAGGGTCCATGGGTCATTAAGATATGAAGTAAAGAAAGGAATGAACCTCAATGGTGATGAAGACTCATCGTAGATGGAATTAATGTACGAGATTGGTGTTGAGAAATTAAAAGTTCCTATCAAGGAGGAATACATTCCTACACCAACGTTCTCAATTGCCTGTCGAGAATTATCAATAATGGGGACCGAAGGTCCCACCGATGCAGAAGAACTAGGATTCTCAAAAGACAATTGGTCGATCATCACAATCTTCCCTTCATGAGGAAAGCATAAAACACGGAAGACCGATGACATAATGGTTATCATAGAATAAGTCCAATTACGTGCTAGTAAAATATTGTAGTTGAGAGGTACACCAATGAACTCGACCTTGAGCTCCACAGTCTTACCACCTAACTAGACCGGGAAAGCGGTAAGGACACCACAGGGTCTGAAAGAACGTATATCAATTGCAATTAACATGGTCATTGATTGGGAAACCGGTGGAGAGACAATGACTTTCCAACAAGATAGAGACATCATAGATGTCAAAGAGCCTTCATCAATGACAATACGTTTGATGGTGATATTCATACCCTCCACTTGGATTTGAAAGACCACATGGTAAGGAAAGAGAGGCTTGGCATCCACAACATCGAACTTCATAACCTTTGATCCACTCAGGTCTAGAGATCCCAATGTAGATAACAAGGCATTCATCTGTCTTGGACATGTCTCGATTACTTCCAAAGACGACATCGCGCACTACGTTTGGCCGAAATCCTTGATAATTGAGTAATTTTGGGTGGCTCTGACATTAATATTGTGAACAACGTGCTTAATGAATCCTTTTGGAATGAGGTAGAGGTTCATGCTTACCAATATGCAAAGGCGTTTTTGGAGGAGGAGGCTCTGGACCTACAACAGGTTGTGAAGAACCATAATCATGAGTCCTAGTGGCTACACTAACCTCATATCGAACCATATTGACGCATTGAAGACCACTTATGCACTAAGGGATTTTGACCTCCACTCGACGTATTTCAGTGTTTGAGGCTCTGAAGGTCATATTTTGATTATGTGGAAATGGATTAGTCAACACAGCAGGCTTTTGCGCTATGATCCTCGAGGCTTCCTCAATTTTTGGGCACAAGTGGGTAAGGTGATCTTATTTACAAATTTTATAGGGAAACTTCACCTTCCTCTATTCTTTCTTTCCCTCACCAAAGTTATTATTAGATTTATCATTGTTGTGATCATCCTTGCTTTTATTATTATTATTATTCCCACCCTTGCGATTATTATTATGACTTTTCATTTTGTTCCCTTCGGGTTGTTGGTTACCATTTGGGTTCATCGAGTGTACTCAATGCACATCTGCCAAATGGGTGGGAGAGGTTGAAGTCATAGATTTTTCTACTGCAAAATGGTTAAGAGATGAATCTTTCAGCTAGTTCTTCACCTCGTCTGCAGTCTTGGCACTTGCGAAGCCTATGATTCCATTGTCACGAGGCCCAAGCTTTTTCCTAGGATCATATTCAACCATGGCGCATTATGAATGATTTCGTAGAGCATCCCATATTGAGAATATATAAGATCCAACCGTTAGGCTTTAAATATGGCCTCTTCCTCAGATGTCACTCCGGATGTAGAAACATCCTTCGAAATTTAAGGCAATAGGGACTTGAGGAACCATTCCAATAGAAAATATGGAGGAATGTAAGATTTAATCAACCTCTTCCTTCTATTCCACTCTTGAATATTATATGATATGTGGGTGGCTTTATCTTGATGAAAATATGATAAATTTCTATGGCGACATCATAACGAACTAGCGATTGGAAGTGGTTGAGAAAAACCAAGACCAGCTCATTGAAAGTTCCATAAGCACCCCCGGGTAGCTTGATGTACCATTTCACGACAACCCTCATAAGGGTGAATTGAAACAATCTCAAATGAACAGAATCGTCATTAAGGGAGTTAGACGAGCACCAAAGGTGAAAGGTAGTCACATGATCACCTGGGTCCTCTCCAATCTTTCCCTCAAACTTTAGAATGTCAGAGGGAATCTTGGTAGGGACTGGGGGTGATGATGGATCATGAAACACTGGGTCATTCATCAATTTTGACAAGTCTGGAAGATTTAACGTGGCTAGAAAAGGGAGCCATGGTTGTGGCATTTGAAACCAAGCTCCCAGGAAAGATTGGTTTGGAGAGATCGCGGGCCAACCAGGGTTCTGGTATGCACCATGGCCCTGTCTGGTAGGATAGTATCCTCCTCCCAATTGATTCATAAATGGTTGTAAGGGAATCATCACTGAGGAACCCTCTTGCGAGGAGAAAGCAACATGATAAGGGTTACTCATGTGAGGATATATGTTTCCCCTAGATGAAGGAACTCCATGTGTGGGGTTTCCCTTACTATAAAATTGACTCCCTCCTGATGAAACACCAGAGGTTAAAGGAAGGTTTTCATAAGAAAATCATTCATAGGAATAGACATTGTGGAAGAAGGAATGATGGAGGGGATATAAGAAGTAAAAGGATCGCCCATTTGTGCACTCCACCCTAGAGGATTGTCGCTAGGATTGGGTCCGGAGGAAGGAGAATTCCAAATTCCTACTGTGGGAGTTGGTTAAGAGATATGACCCCCACTAAATGTGAAAGGAGTATAAGGAGGTTTCATGCCCCCGGACCCAAAATTAGGATTTACATTAGACGTCAAAATGAAGGATGACAAGTGTGAAGTCATATCTGGCATACCAAAAGAGAAAGGATTAGAGACCTAAGGCATCAAATGAGTACTATGATTAGATGTATCACCCGAGAATACAAAAGAATTTGTTGCCATGGACTGAGCAGAGACCATGGGATGGGTAGCATTAAGTGAGGAATTCTCTGGAATCCAAACAATCGATGATGAGGGAGCCGAGGGGACTCCACTAACCATAGCGGAGGGGATTGAAAAGGCTTTCTGACACATTCATATCTCAATCAATACTCATGGTAGGATGGTCATGAATCTGAGCGACAGAGATATATGTACCATGTTTATTAGCTCTACAACTTTTAGGAGGTGGCTTCAGTAATAGGCCCAACTGTGGTACATGACTAAAAATACAGTGAGAACGACGGGGGGGGATGGTATTTCTCCATGATGACTCATAACTTGCAAAATAAATAAATAAATTTAAGGCCACCTAATAAACAAAGAGCACACTGTTGAATAAAACTAAAGGCCAATGCACACAAACATGATATGATGGTTGAAGAGACCTCCCGAACTAAAGAAGGTATGCCTCTCCCAAGAGGGGATGAGACCCTCGAATAATAGAGTGGAGGTAATAGAATCAGTTATAAGGACGCTTTAGCTTCACAATGCAATCAGTCAAATTCCTACAGAGAGAAAATACTCCATAAATTCTATGCGTTGTCTGATCCCTATCTAACTCAGGGTACCTGCAGAATAACCTCTGCAAGCAACCTATGTGGATGCCTAGGTCAAGAAAATATGGTCACCACGATATAACCAATGCTCAGGCGAATAATTGTTGATTAAGGTTGGTTGTCATTGATGTCAGCCCTTGAAGAAAGACTCGTAGCACAAAGGTTTGGGTAATGGACCCAATAGTGTTTGATGTAAATATGACTCATTTTTTTTTTTTCATGGTTGATAAGAATTAAATATGGATGAACTCCAAAGTGGTCCCCTTATGGTGAAAGCCCTCACGGGAAGACGCTTTGTGGAGTAAGAGAACCCATGCTTAATTGTGGAATAATGAGATGAAGGAAAGTGA
>ML821972.1:2519-13631 GCA_009831015.1 Picea engelmannii
CACTTTTTTAAGGTACAGGTTGATTACAGGTTGGTGCATGGTTGATGCACTTGTTTATGGTACAGGTTGATTACAGGTTGGTGCATGGTTGATGCACTTGTTTATGGTACAGGTTGATTAAAGGTTGATTACAGGTTGAGGTATAGGTTGATGCATGGTTCAGACTTATTGGTATAGGTTTATAGTAGTATATCTCACAGTGATAGTGTGACAGTGGTTCCATCATTCTACTTCTACTTCAAGGTGGTAGGATGGGGCAAGGACAGGTGGTTGTAGCCACCTTCCGGTTGTAGCCGGAGAACATTGGGGGTTGTAGCCTCCTTCTGGTTGTAGACAGAGATTTGGGGAGTTGGAGCTTCCCTCAGGTTGTAGCCTGAGAAACTAGGGGGTTGGAGCCTCCTTCCAGTTGCAGCTAGAAAACAATGGAAGTTGGTGCTTCCAATGAATGTGATTCTTCAAGACATATAAGAAAAAACATTCTGTGGTTTTCTCCTGATTTGGGTTTCCATGTAAAACACTTGTGTACTGTGCATGTGTGCGATTGTTTATTTGTTACTGCTCATTATTGCATAATAATTCTACATTGATATGACAGTTGAAGAAAAAGGATTATAATTACGTTATTACTGATTCACCCCCCCTCTCAGTAATCCAACAAAACCAACTCAAACCAGTCACATATAATAATCATTAAAAAACAAGTGATTTTTAAATGAACCCTGCATGCGTGCATAGCAATTATGTTCTGAACCTGTTGGATTTAGAAATGATTTCCAAACTTTCATGGGAGCGCACGAACTCTTAATTCATGAATTGTGTCATCATAACTAAATTGGGATAGCAGGCGCAAGTTATGGCATGATTATTTGGCGCTACGGGAATAGGATTATTCCCGTAGCACGTTTGACAACTTGAAATTTGAAAATTACAATGGCATAACAGGAGACACTTCCAGTTTAAACAATGTTTTTTCATAATCAAACTTAAATAAATCATCAAATATTATAATGCAAACCATGAAACATCCAAAATCTAAAAATAGAAAACAACTGAAAACGGAAAATGAGGGATGGGTAAGGAGGGTTTAGGACAAGGGTTTCTCACTAAACCAAGACAAAATTAGAGACTAACATTGGCTCCTTCTAGGGATGGAGTTTTGATACTAAACTCCAAGAACTGCAGACCATTGCCTTTCCTTTATCTATGATTCATTGATTCCCTTATGATTGTCTGTCTTTTATTCTTTGCATAACTGTAAAAACAAGTCCATTGGGTATATGGAGTCTTTATTGAAAGAAAACCTACTGTACTAACTCTAACTTGTCGTACCTTTAGATGAAATAATGTTTCAAGAACCTCCCATTCACTGGGCCCCCAAATATTTCATTGTTATCTAAATTATGTAGGAGAAAAGTGTTATTGTTCATTACCTTGGTTATCCTGAAAGGACCATACCATAGATTATCGAAATTTTCGTGTTTTTCTTTATCTTCTCTCCTAGCATCCCATCTCAATACCAAATCTCCTTCATTGAAAACATATTTCTTGGTTCCTTTGTCAAATGTAGCCTTGATTTTGTTCTGATGAGCAACATCTTTCTGGTTAACTTGTTCTTTGGCCTACTGAACTTCAATGAGCTGAAAAATATTTCTTTGTACATCATTGGGTTCTTCCTATTCTTCTTCCAGAAACTTCAAAACTAGCAGACCCAATTGGGTTGGAAGGATAGCTTCTGTGCCATATACCATCTGGAAGGGAGATGTCCCAATATCTTTCTTGTTGTTGATGCGATCAACCCATAAATCAAATTTCAACTTAGAATCCCATGCTTTTTTATTTTCTGCCAACAACTTTTTGATAATCCTTACTAGTGTCTTATTGGAAGATTTAGCCAATCCATTCCCCTGGGGGTAGTAGGGAGTAGAATGAACCAATTTGATATTGTATTTATTGAAAAATTCAAGCATGGAATTTGACTTAAAATCCTGTGCATTATCAGTGACCAACTTTTTAGGACAACCAAACTTGGAAAAACTATATCCCTCTAGAAATTCCATGATTACCTTGTCTATAGTATTTCGAGTCTGAATTGCTTCTATCCACTTTGTAAAGTAATCAGTGGCCATAAAAATCCACCTATGCTTCCCTGATGAAGTGGGATTAAACTCTCTAATGAAATCAAATCCCCAGTGTTGGAACGGTTCGTGGGCAATGATTGGTTTCAGAGGCATAGATATAAGTTTCTGCTTCCCGACAAATTTATGACAGGGTTCACATGCCCTGACCTAAGCAAAAATATCTTAGAATAGAACTGGCCAGTAATAGTCTGCTCTTAGAATCTTGAAGGAAGTAGCCTTCCAATGATGATGACCCCCGCAGACACCATGATGAAGATCTTGAAAGATTTGTTTAGCCTCCTTTTCATCCACACATCTCAACAAAAAACCATTGGGATCTTTCCAAAACAGGGTCTGATCAATAATACAATATTTTACAGCTCTCAACTTTAATGATATGTATTTTGATTTATCCAATTCTGGAGGAGATTGAAAATTCAGCAAGAAAAATACGATGTCTTTATACCATTCTGAAGAAACATACTTGTTGTTTATTTGTAAATCAATTTCTTTATTCTAAACAGAAGAGTCTTGTGTCAGATCTGAAAGATGGTATCATCCAATTTCTTTGTAATTGGATTCTGTCATTAATTTGGTGAAGCCTTGTCCCTTTAGCAGTTGGGTAGGCTTTATGGTGAGATTGTATTCCAAGATTTTGGTTATCCATTTCCCCCTCTTACCTTCACAATCGGGCTGAACCAAAATTTCTTTGACTGCACTGCTTGGGACATAAGCAGTAATTTTTGATTGAAGAATATACACTCTGAAATATTTTAAAGCCTTCACTAAGGCATAAGCCTATTTTTCTATTAGATCATACTTCAATCTAGAATCCCTGAGGGTTTTGCTAAAGAAGGAGATAGGCTGCTTGTGACCTTGTTCATTTCTTTGCAGAAGAACAATGGCTATGGTATTTTCTGATGCAAATGAACAAATCATGAACTCTTTAGAAATATCTGGGCTAATTAGAATAGGTGCCTAAACAATAGCCTGTTTGATCTTTTCGAACGATTCTCTTGCCTCCAGTATCCACTTAATTTATGCATCCTTTTTCAACATGTCAGTGATGTATTTGACAATCTCTGCAAAGTTAGGTAAAAACCTCCTTAAAAAATTAATTTTACCAATGAAGGATTGAATGGACTCTTTATTTCTCGGAATGTCGATTAGCTGAATATCCTTTACTCTTCTGGATCTATTTTAATTCCTTCAGGTGAAACAATGTCTCCAAGAAGCTTACCTTCCTCCATGGAAAAATGTGATTTTTTGGGATTGAGTGATATGCCGTACTTCCTACATTTCTCAAAGGTCTGCTTCAAATGTTTTAAATGTTCTTCATATGATGCCGAAAATACAATGATGTCATCAAGGTAAATCACCACAAACCTGTCTTTCTTGCCAATGAAAGCTATATCCATAGCTCTTTGAAATGTAGCTCCAATGTTCATCAACCCAAAAGGCATCTTTTCGTACATAAAGGTGCTCCAAGGAGTGGTAAAAGATGTTTTCTTTTTGTCTTCTTCCATTTCTGATATTTGATTGTACCCTAAATATCCATCTAGCATAGAAATTCTCTTTGCGCCAACAACCTTTTGTAATATATAATCCATTTTTGGTAATGGATAATTGTCTTTCAGAGAACACCTGTTCAGATTCTTGAATTCTACACAGAGCCTTATCTCTCCATTCTTTTTCCTGATGGGCACAAGGTTTGCTACCCATTTTGAGTATCTTAGTGGCACTATGATTTTTGCTTCTAGCAGCCTCTTCAATTCCTTTTCTATTATTGTTAACAGTAGATGATTGAATTGTTTGAATTTCTATTTTACAGGTTTTGATCAAGGTTTCAGAGGGATTTTATGCTGAATAATTTTTGTATCAAACACTTTCAGATCTTCATAAGACCAGGCGAACATATCTGAATATTGTTTCATTAATTCAATATATGCTTCCTTTTTCTTTTTTGATAGTTTCCTGGATACTTTTACCAACCTGAGATTTGCATCTAAACTAATGTCACAGTCTTCCACCTCTGTTTCTTCTGTTTGGATAATAGTCTTCTTGGAGACATCATTATGATAGAACAACCTTTCTAATGGAACCAAACCTTTAGGCAGATGGATTGTCTTCAATTCGATGATCTTGTGACCAACAATAGTATCTTGAAGAATTTCTATAGTGTGTATTTCTGCTTCTGCATCTTCATCATCTTGATCAATTAAAATATTAGAAAACTCTTCAATGGTTTTCATAAATCTCTTAATTTCTTCATCATCTTTAAAAACCTACCAATGTTTTATATTATCTGGAATTGAAGGTCTATGTCTGACTTCAATTTGAAACTTCAGATTAGGAAACATCGGAGTTTTAAAATTGCTTGCTACAAATGCCAGAGAATCAGTCTACTGATTTAAATCCCTATGAACAAAAGTAATATTGAATGCCAAGAAGAAATTATCCACATAATCCCACACCTCATTTATGTATTGTTTCAATCTTTGCTGTTTGGTTTGATATATGTTTCTAACCTGATGAACAATAAGTTCAGAGTCTCCAAAAATAGACAACTTATTTATTCCCATGTCTCTTGCAGCTTTCAAACCTAACAACAAAGCTTCATACTCACTGATATTATTAGTGGTGTCAAATTCAAGTTTATATGTCATTGGAATAACCTCCTTGGTAGGGGAAATGAAGACAATACCTGCTCCGGAACCTTCTTTAGAACAAGCCCCATCAAAATACATTTTCCAAACAAAATGGTCTTCATTATCTCCTACTACAGTTATTGACTTTCTGATTGATACTTCTGCCATTTCCTCATCCATATGAAAAATAGAAGAACCCAGATCATCTTCTACAACATATATAGGGTGATTAGTGGGATTATCATGATCACTTACCAAATAAGCCAGATTGATTTCTCTGTATAATCTCCGTTGTTAACCACCAAAAACAGGTATGGTTGCATAGCTTAGGTCCATCTACAGAGTGCCACCTACCTTTTTAGCCCAAGATCTTGAAAGAAGCATCCCAAATTTTGGTGGTATGTCATCCACGATAACATCTAACACCACACTCTTCATAGGTAATTGGGAAAGAGTTACGACCACATCTTTCATAAGCTCAAGACATTTGACTTTCTTGGAATCAAAAGAATATAGATCATGATATGGTCTAGTAATGTCTAATCCTAATTCTTCCATCACCACCTTAGGCATGAAATTATACGAAGCACCAGAATCCATTAAGCAATTATGCAGTATCTTGTCATGGATATTTAGTGAAATGTAAAAAGGTGGAGAGGCATCAATTTTGTCTTCAATGTGAGGTCCAATAGTAATGGCGGGGTTTTAATCTTCAAGGTTGACTGTATCTGAGAAGGTGACATGTGCTGGAGCTTCTAGAGCCTTAAGGACAATTTTTCTAAATGGTTTTGTTTTCAGAAGTTCTAATAATGGTACTGGAACCTTGATTTTGTTGATTTCATGTTCGAGATTGAAAGCAGAGACATTTTTATCTAGTTCCCTTATATCAACAGGGCTATCTTTGACAGGTTGCTTCAATGAATGATCCGCTTGAACATTAGGAACACCTTTGATTGCCCCTGTCTTACTTGAAGTACTGGATTTCTTTGTAGAAATAGGTATATCTACTTTAGATGCCTGTGAACTAGATCTGAGATTGTATATTTTCCATATAGGTTCATGCTGGACAATCTCCTCTCCATCCCCTTCCTCAAACTGATTTGCAATTAAAGTATCTTCATATTATTTATGTGTTACATGTAAAGGAGATGATTCAGAATCAGTCAAATGAACTGCAGAGTCTTTGTCTATACCATCATTATCTTCCTCCTCATCTACTGCATTATTATGAAAAGGAGGTAACACCTTTTGGTCATCTTGATTTTTTCTTTCTCTTGGTAAAATCTGGGGTACATTATTTGGTCTCCTAAATTGATTTGGATTTCTATAACCTCCCTCCTATGCAGGTCTATTGGGTCATTTTTGTTCCATCTTCAACCTTTCCATCTCAGATGTCAAAGTTTTAAACATCTTAGTCATTTCATCCATTTTAATATCGGATGTTGAATTAGAAGATGAAGGTAACTCTTCCTTTTTCTTTTTTCTATCTCTATCACTTCTGAATTTCAATTTGTCTACTACTAATATGTTTGATTCCACCTCAATATCTACATCTTGCATTAGGCTGAGGGTAGTGGCTCTTCTTTCCCTAAGCAATAAGGAAAATTCAGCATCAAATGCATTGGCAAAAGTGATTTTAGCTGATGCCTCTGAAGGTTTTATCTCCTCTAGAATTTTACCGTACATCAAGTTGAACCTTTTGGTAAAATCAAGAATTGATTCTCCTTGTTTCCTCCTTAAAGCACCAAATTCAGTAAGGTAATACTGAAAATATTGTTTATCTTCCCATCGATTGAGAAAGGCCTCATCTAAAGCTACAATATCAATGATTGAGTTAGCAGGAAAACTCCTGAACCACTTTCTCGCTTTCCCATCTAAACTTTGTATGAATAATCTCATCGATACATCAACATGCTCTACATTAAAATTGCCTGCAAAACTATAAAACAAACTCAAATTCTCTTCAGCAGTAACTGATCCTTCTCCATTAAATCTGGGTAAATATCTCATATAATCATTTGGTGGAAAAGAATACATGACTTGAGGAAGTACCAGGGGAGCATACCTAGCTGCAACTATTTGGTCCATTTAATCTACAACCATATTAGCTGTGTTCAGAGCTTGGGGGATAAGAAAGACTGTTGATGTTGTGGGTGAAACAATCCCTTGTATATTACAACTTATATGTATTTTCCCTGAACCTTGTCTTTCAATAGATGGAGATTTCTCTTCTGGACTTTGATCAGCTAATGGACTGAGAAACAAAGGATTATCAAAATAAAAATAATGCATTCTGAAATGTTTGAATGAGAAAGATTCAAAAGATGACGAAAAATTCTCTGTTTCACTCTTAACACTTATGTTGGGAACTCTCAAATTTCCATTTTCAGACAACAAGTATGGACATTCCTGCTTAATAAGTTCAATAAGAAACTTCCTTTGTTCTGAAGTATATTCTGAAACATTTGTTGGGAATGAAATTGTATTAGACTCAACAACAGGCTTAATGTCACTTTTAGGTTTCAAATCTTCATTTGCTTGGGTTTTAATGATTTTAGAAGATTCTGCCTGAGAATTTTCTGAAGATAATTTCTCTTTTGAATGTGAAGACTGACCAGGAAGAACTTTAGGCTTTCTTAATAATTTTTCAGGATCTGGCACTGCTGCTACAGGCTCGGGATCTAGATTTTTCCTTGTTACTGGTCTCTTTTTTGATGGTGGAGTATTTTGTGGAATTTTAGGTCCTTTCTCTTCTTTCTTAGGAGCCATAATTACTATAGAGGAGTCGCCATGTGAATAATCACAGTATTTAGAAAATTTCCAAAATCTTGTTCACCATCAAGATCTGAATCTAAACTTGTTGTTTGCCCAGGGAAGCTATCTTCATTTCTTCGTCCCCAACAATGGTGCCAAAAATGTTAGTCCCTAAAGTTGCACTCGACTGGTATGGGCAAGCTAGGGCATCATTGATTTTATTGCAAAATGTTTTTTGAGGGTTTTATGATTTTCTTTTGATATAATGGTTGAAAACTGGGTCAAGTTTACAACATGGCATGAAAATCAAGATTTAAACATTGCATATCCAATTAGCTGAATAATAGGTAGGTACATAGATGGAGTAAAGCAATTCAAGAAAAGGAAAGTGAAATCTTCAATTTGTCAATTTCACAAAGTTTAGTTTCAATATATTATAAAGAAACAGAGGTATCGACTTGAAATCATTACTTGAAAGATTATCTCTACAACAAAATCTTCACTGTATACATTAACATTCAAGAACCAAAAGCATCGCAATTTGAATAATAAATTCAAGCATGAAAAATGAAATAACAGAGTAGAAAAAAGAAGGTCTAACCATCCATATGCCTTTTCTATTAAGTGTCAATTGAACATACATGCCTTGTACAATAATCTCCACAAAAAGTTTCTCTAGATATCCAAATTTTCGACCCCCATATGGTCTGTCTTCTGTCTATTTAAACTATCTATAAAACTTCCAGATACTATTATTTAGAACAACTTTAAATGACTAGAATAAAAAAGTATCCATATCCTAAATTAATTCACTCAAAATGAGCTTCTACCTCCAAAATAGTCCACAGCTCAACAACTTGATATAACAAACATTGCCAGCATTACATTTGACTCTACAAAATAGGGATTTTGTTTGAGTCTATAAATCAAATCGAAGACTTAGCATCTCCTTGATCAAAACGAGTAATTTTTTTCCATATCTCCTGGAGAACCTTTAAACAAAATTGTAACCAATCTTCATGTTACCTTTAGGATAAAATAGCAGCAGTGGATTTGGCATTTTTTTGCTTGAGCTTCGTGGTTAACACAACATTGTGCCAGTAAAGTCTGAAATTGATTTCCCCGAGTTCCTTAAGAAATTCCCTTTTCTCCTTCTTCTTCTTTTTAAGACATTAAATTCTTTCTTGCTGGCGAGCATTCCACTGTTCTATCTGCATCTTTTCCTTCTTTAATTGCTTTATGGTTTTATGAAATTCTTTAATATTTTCCTTATCATTTGTTTTCTCGACCCTGAATCCTGAACAATCTTCAGATGGTGTAGTTTCATTCAGATTTAAAGTAACGCTAGGTTCCTTGGCTTTAACCTGGTATTTTGTGATTAATTCTGAGTTATGTTCTTCTTCAAAAATGGATGAATCTATAGCTCCAGGTACATCTGGTAAGTAATCTGAGTCATCCAAGTAATCCTGGTTTTCTTCAGTGAATTTACGAATGCCTTTAGCCATCTCTTTAGCCTTAGATAATCTAGTTGAAGCTCTCGTTATAGGGCCTGTAGGTGGTGTAAGTTTTCCTTTTCCCTTGCTGACAGATTTCTTGGGAAATGGGGACTTTTTTGCTCTTTTCCTGGTGCTTGTTTCAACATGCTCATAATCATCCTCTATGATTAAGGTGTTTTCTTGTTTGATTTCCGGATTGAACATTGCCTTTGAGTTCAGCCTATACTTATTAGTATCCCTGGTTGAATTTCTCCGAGGTTTTTGTGATACACATGCACCTTTATCCCTTTTTCCTTTGATTGAAACGTTCCTTTTGTTGGTCGATGGAATTTCAGACTTGATTGTAGTTTGAGCAATGAGATCATTATCTGACTCTATTTCTCCTTCGACATCTTCCTCAGGAAGCATTTCAATATCGGGCTCCCATCTAGGTCTCTTAATTTCGTTCTTCTTAGTTACCTTGATATCAGAAGATTCATCTTTCACAGTGTTTTCATCAGAAATATCTTGACTTTGTTTAACAGTTTTCCTTCCTCTGCCATTTTTTGGCTTATTAGATTGAGTGATAGGTTTTAAGGAGTCCATGAGCCAATTTCACGGCTTCTGTAATTCATTCAAGGCAGACATGACTAGGGTTTTAATCACGACTTGATGGAACAAGCTGCCTTTAGCATTAGTGGAAATTGACTGCACTTTCTTGGACATTTTTGTCAAACTTTTAAGCAGGAAATAAGGAAGATTTAAAGGGTAGTCACTGTTTAGATGCATCAGTATTCTGATATGGTAGATGTAGACCAACGACAACATCCCTTTGCAGGTGATGTATCTGTGAATCACCACCAGAGCAGTGTACCATTGGGGTCGAACCCAGCTGCGAGGTATTCCTCTTCTCCAATCTGGATTCTACTTATCTGGAAGGAGGAATTGATTTACAAATTTCGTAACCATGTGATCCTTCTTCCACCTTACTTCCCCTCCAACCATGAGCCTATAAGCCTTGGCTATAGTTTTCTCTATCACCAGCATCAACATTTTACCGATTTCAACCTCGTGACCATCGAAGTTCAAAGCAAATTCCATTGAAACCTGCTCGTCATAACCTTGAAATGTGGTGAGGAACTCAAACCACCCAACATATCTAAATATTTGGGCCATCTGAGGGTATGCTTCAAGAAGTTTGGCACCTTCTGGTTCGATTCTGGAAACTTGTCCTCTCCTCTTTGGCGCCATTAAACTCAATTATGCAACCGTGGTCCTCAGGTTTCAAATTTAATGCCTGCAATTGTTGGTATACTCTGTTGCTTTGAATGAATACCTATATTTCTCCCTGAAAGGATGAGTTAAACCAACTCGAACTGGTCACATATAATAATCATTAAACAACATGTGATTTTGAAATGAACCTTGCGCGCGTGCATAGCAATTATGTTTTGAACCTGTTGGATTTAGAAATGATTGCCAAACTTTCGTGGGAGCGCACAAACTCTTAATTCATGAATCGTGTCATCATAACTAAATCGGGATAGTAGGCACAAGTTATGGAATGATTATTTGGCGCTACGAGAATAGGCTTTGTCGAGCTGCAGATATACCATGTAAAGCAACATTTAATTGTCAACCCGGGAAGGTAAGCTTTGAGGAACCAGCACAGGAAATGCAGGGCTGAAGAGGGGGTTTAAAGGATGCCAAACTAATCTCTGAACTATTAAAAGAAACTCGCTGGAAAGAGCTACTGTACTCTACTCTACTCTGCTCCATGTAAAAGATAAACTGAAAACAACTAAGTTCTGCTACTTATCACTCCAGGCTAGTTCTAAGAATGAAATCAATCTGAACTAAGAATGAAACCAATGGCTGAAAAAGGTAATGTCTAAACTCTCGGGTGCAAGGAAATAAAATACTACTTCTATCAAACCACTGAGCAAACTGCTGAAAGATGAAATCAAATCTGGAATCTACTGTAAATGCTATACACAGCTCTGTTTCCAGCGAAGGGGGCCCTGCCTTCTCTGTCCACAGACTGGCTCACTCAATGCATACTGAAAATGAATAACCTACAGCAAAAGCAAAATGGAAATAACAGGAATCGTATCACTG
>ML821972.1:13731-44234 GCA_009831015.1 Picea engelmannii
TTTAGAACAAGCCCCATCAAAATACATTTTCCAAACAAAATGGTCTTCATTATCTCCTACTGTAGTTATTGACTTTCTGACTAATACTTCTGTCATTTCCTCATCCATATGAAAAATAGAAGAACCCAGATCATCTTCTGCAACATATATAGGGTGATTAGTGGGATTATCATGATCACTTACCAAATAAGCCAGTCTATTTTCTCTATATAATCTTCGTTGTTCGCCACCAAAAACAGGTATGGTTGCATAGCTTAGGTTCATCTACAGAGTGCCACCTACCATTTTAGCCCAAGATCTTGAAAGAAGCATCCCAAATTTTGGTGGTATGTCAGCCACAATAACATCTAACACCACACTCTTCATAGGTAATTGGGAAAGAGTTATGACCACATCCTTCATAATCCCAAGACATTTGAATTTCTTGGAATCAAAAGAATATAGATCATGATATGGTCTAGTAATGTCTAACCCTAACTCTTCCATCACCACCTTAGGCATAACATTATGCGAAGCACCATAATCCATTAAGCAATTACGCAGTGTCTTGTCATGGATATTTAGTGAAATGTAAAAAGGTGGAGAGGCCTCAATTTTGTCTTCAATGTGAGGTCCAATAGTAATGGAAGGGTTTTCATCTTCAAGGTTGACTGTATCTGAGAAGGTGACATGAGCTGGAGCTTCTAGAGCCTTAAGGACAATTTTTTTGAATGGTTCTATTTTCAGAGGTTCTAATAATGGTATTGGAATCTTGATTTTGTTGATTTCATGTTCGAGATTGAAAGAAGAGACATTTTTATCTTGTTCCCTTATATCAACAGGGCTATCTTTGATAGGTTGCTTCAATGAATGATCCGCTTGAACATTAGGAACACCTTTGATTGCCCCTGTCTTACCTGAAGTACTGGCTTTCTTTGTAGAAATAGGTATATCTACTTTAGATGCCTGGGAACCATATATGAGATTGTATCTTTTCCCTGTAGGTTCATGTTGGACAATCTCCTCTCCATTCCCTTCCTCAAACTAATTTGCAATTAAAGTATCTTCATATTATTGATGTGTTACATGTAAAGGAGATGATTCAAAATCAGTCAAATGAACTGCAGAGTCTTCTTATGTACCATCATTATCTTCCTTCTCATCTACTGCATTATTCTGAAAAGGAGGTAACACCTTTTGGTCATCTTGATTTTTTCTTTCTCTTGGTAAAATCTGGGGTACATTGTTTGGTCTCCTGAATTGATTTGGATTTCTATAACCGCCCTCCTGTGCAGGTCTATTGGGCTATTTTTGTTCCATCTTCAACCTTGCCATCTCAGATGTCAAATTTTTCAAAATCTTAATCATTTCATCCATTTTAATATCGGATGTTGAATTAGAAGATGAAGGTAACTCTTCCTTTTGTTTTTTTTTATCCCTGTCACTTTTGGAGTTCAATTTGTCTACTACTAATATGTTTGATTCCACCTCAATAACTGCATCTTACATTAGGCTGAGGGTAGTGGCTCTTCTTTCCCTAAGCAATAAGGAAAATTTAGCATCAAATGCATTGGCAAAAGTGATTTTAGCTGATGCCTCTGAAGGTTTTATCTCCTTTGGAATTTTACCGTACATCAAGTTGAACCTTTTGGTAAAATTAGGAATTGATTCTCCTTGTTTCCTCCTTAAAGCACCAAATTCAGTAAGGTAATACTGAAAATATTTTTTATCTACCCATCGATTGAGAAAGGCCTCATCTAAAGCTACAATATCAACTAATGATTTAGTAGGCAAACTCCTGAACCACTTTCTCGCTTCCCCATCTAAACTTTGTACGAATAATCTCATCCATACATCAGCATGCTCTACATTAAAATTGTTTGCAAAACCATAAAATGAACTCAAATGCTCTTCAGTAGTAATTGATCCTTCTCCATTAAATTTGGGAAAATATCTCATATAATCATTTGGTGGAAAAGCATACATGACTTGAGGAAGTACTAGGGGAGCATACCTAGCTGCAACTATTTGGTCCATTCTGTCTGCGACCATATTAACTATGTTCAGATCTTGGGGGATAAGCAAGACTGGTGATGTTCTGGATGAAACAATCCCTTGTATATTACAACTTATATGTATTGTTCTGAACCTTGTCTTTCAATAGATAGAGATTTTTATTCTGGACTTTAATCAACTAATAGATTGAGAAATAGAGGATTATCAAAATAACAATAATGCGTTCTGAAATCTTCAAATGAGAAAGATTCAAAAGATGACGAAGAAGTCTCGGTTTCACTCTTAACACTTGTGCTGGGAACTCTCAAATTTCCAGTTTCAGACAACAAGTATGGATATTCCTATTTAATAAGTTCAATAAGAAACTTCCTTTTCTATGAACCTAATTCTGAAACATTTGTTGGGAATGAAACTGTATCAAACTCAACAACAGGCTTAATGTCACTTTCAGGTTTCAAATCTTCATTTGCTTGGGTTTTAATGATTTCAGATAATTCTGCCTGAGAATTTTCTGAAGATAATTTCCCTTTTGAATGTGAAGACTGACCAGGAAGAACTTTAGGCTTTATTAATAATTTTTCAGGATTTGGCACTGCTGCTACAGGCTCGGGATCTGGATTTTTCCTTGTTATTGGTCTCTTATTTGATGGTGGAGTATTTTTTGGAATTTTAGGTCCTTTCTCTTATTTCTTAGGAGCCAGAATTACTACAGAGGAGCCGACAGTTGAATAATCACAGTCTTTAGAAAATGTCCAAAATCTTGTTCACCATCAAGATCTGAATCTAAACTTGTTGTTTCCCTAGGGAAGCTATCTTCGTTTCTTTGTCCCTGGCAACGATGCCAAAAATTTTAGTCCCTAAAGTTGCACTCGACTGGTAAGGGCAAGCTAGGGCATCATTGATTTTATTGCAAAATGTTTTTTGAGGGTTTTACGATTTGGTTTTGATATAATGGTTGAAAACTGGGTCAAGTTTACAACATGGCATGAAAATCAAGATTAAAACATTGCATATCCAATTAGCTGAATAATAGGTAGGTACATAGATGGAGTAAACCAATTCAAGAAAAGGAAAGTGAAATCTTCAATTTGTCAATTTCACAAAGTTTAGTTTCAATATATTATAAAGAAATAGGGGTATCATCTTGAAATCATTACTTGAAAGATTATCTCTATAGCAAAATCTTCACTGTATAAATTAACATTCAAGAACCAAAAGCATCACAATTTGAATAATAAACTCAAGCATGAAAAATGAAATAACAGAGTAGAAAAAAGAAGGTCTAACCATCCATATGCATTTTCTATTAAGTGTCAATTGAACATACATGCCTTGTACAATAATCTCCACAAAAAATTTCTCTAGATCTCCAAATTTTCGACCCCCATATGGTCTGTCTTTTGTCTATTTAAACTATCTATAAAACTTCTAGTTCCTATTATCTAGAACAACTTTAAATGACTAGAATAAAAAAGTATCCAGATCCTAAATTAATTCACTCAAAATGAGCTTCTACCTCCAAAATAGTCCACAACTCAACAACTTGATATAACAAACATTGCCAGCATTACATTTGACTCTACAAAATAGTAATTTTGTTTGACTCTGTAAAGCAAATCGAAGTCTTAGCATCTCCTTGATCAAAATGAGTAATTTTTTTCCATATCTCCTGGAGAACCTTTAAACAAATTGTAACCAATCTTCATGTTACCTTTAGGATAAAATAGCAGCAATGGCTTTGGCATTTTTCTTCTTGAGCTTCGTGGTTAACACAACATTGTGCCAATAAAGTCTGAAATTGATTTCCCTGAGTTCCTTAAGCAATTCCCTTTTCTCCTTCTTCTTCCTTTTAAGACTTTGAATTCTTTCTTGCTGGAAAGCATTCCACTGTTCTATCTGCATGTTTTCCTTCTTTAATTGCTTTATGGTAATCTGAAATTCTTTAATCTCTTCCTTATCAGTTCTTTTCTCGACCCTAAATCCTGAACAATCTTCAGAGGGTGTAGTTTCATTTAGATTTAATGTAACACTAGGTTCCTTGGCTTTAACCTGGTATTTTGAGATTAATTCCGAGCTATATTCTTCTTTAGAATTGGATGAATCTATAGCTCTAGGTACATCTGGTAAGTAATCTGAGTCGTCCAAGTAAGCCTGTTTTTATTCAAGGAATTCACTGATGCCTTTAGCCATCTCTTTAGCTTTAGATAATCTAGTTGAAGATCTCATTATAGGGTCTATAGGTGGTGTAATTTTTCCTTTTCCCTTGCTGACATATTTCTTGGGAAATGGGGACTTTTTTGCTCTTTTCCTGGTGCTTGTTTGAACATCCTCAGAATCATCTTCTATGATTATGGTGTCTTCTTCTTTGATTTCTGGATTGAACATTGCCTTTGAGTTCATCCTATACTTATTAGTATCCCTAGTTGAATTTCTCTGAGGTTTTTGTGATACACATGCACCTTTATCCCCTTTTCCTTTGATTGCAATGTTCCTTTTGCTGGTCGATGGCATTCCAGACTTGATTGTAGTTTGAGCAATGAGATCATTATCTAACTCTGTTTCTCCTTTGACATCTTCCTTAGGAAGCATTTCAATCTTGGGCTCCCATCCAAGTCTCTTACTTCTGTTCTTCTTAGTTACCTTAATATCAGAAGATTCATCTTTCACAGGGTTTTCATCAGAAATATCTCGACTCTGTTTAACAGTTTTCCTTCTTCTGCCCTTTTTTAGCTTATTGGATTGAGTGATAGGTTTTAAGGAGTCCGTGAGCCAATTCCAGGGCTTCTATAATTCATTCAGGGTAGACATGACTAGGGTTTTAATCAGGACTTGATGGAACAAGCTACCTTTGGCATTAGTGGAAATCGACTGCACTTTCTTGGACATTTTTGTCAAACTTTTAAGCAAGAAATAAGGAATATTTAAAGGGTAGTCACTGTTTAGATGCATCAGTATTCTGATATGGTAGATGTAGACCAACAAAAACCTCCCTTCGCAGGTGATGTATCTATGAATCGCCACCAGAGAAGTGTGCCATTCGGGTCCAATCCAGCTGTGAAGTATTCCTCTTCTCCAATCTGGATTCTGCTTATCTGGAAGGAGGTATTGATTTACAAATTTGGTAACCACGTTCTCCTTCTTCCACCATATTTCCCCTCCAACCATGAGCCTGCAAGCCTTGGATATAGTTTTCTCTGTCACCAACATCAACATTTTACCGATTTCAACCTCGTGACCAACAAAGTTCAAAGCAAATTCCATTGAAACATGCTCGTCATAACCTTGAAATGTGGTGAGGAACTCAAACCAACCAGCGTCTCTGAATGTTTGGGCCATCTGAGGGTAGGATTCAAAAAGTTCGACACCTTTTGGTTTGATTCTGACAACTTGTCCTCTCCTCTTTGGTGCCATTAAACTCAATTCTGCAACCATCGTCCTCGAGTTCCAAATTTAATACCTGCAATTGTTGGTATACTCAGTTTCTTTGAATGAATACTTGTATTTCTCCCTGCAAGGATGAATTAAACCAAATCGAACCGGTCACATATAATAATCATTAAACAATAGGTGATTTTTAAATGAACCCTACACGCGTGCATATCAAATATGTTCTGAACCTATTGGATTTAGAAATGATTGCCAAACTTTTGTGGGAGCGCACAAACTCTTAATTCATGAATCGTGTCATCATAACTAAATCAGGATAGAAGGCGCAAGTTATGGCATGATTATTTGGCGCTATGGGAATAGGCTTATTCCCATAGCGCGTTTGACAACTTGAAATTTGAAAATTCCAATGGCATAAAAGGAGACACTTCCAGTTTAAACAATGTTTTTTCATAATCAAACTTAAATAAGTCATCAAAGATTATAATGCAAACCATGAAACATCCAAAATATAAAAATAGAAAACAACTGAAAACGGAAAATGAGGGATGGGTAAGGAGGGTTTAGGACAAGGGTTTCTCACTAAACCAAGAAAAAATTAGAGACTAACAGGTCCCATTGATGTTGCACTACCCCTTGCAACCACACAGGAAGAATCTTGCCATGTTTAGTCTGAGGCCAAATAAGCCACCAATTTTATTGAATGGATTCATCATATCTGCCAATAGGTCCATGATATTTTGCATAAATCCAATGTTAAGTACAAGCAGCGCCATGATAAACATCGGGTGCCACACAAGGTTCAGGTGCGAGACAAGGTTTGGTTTCATTTGTAGAATGAGTGCCTTATAGGACCCCATCAGAAGCTTCGCTCACTTCAATATGGTCCTTACACGATCACCAATATTATGGGTGACAATTATTTTGAGATAATTATTTCCCCCTTCCTTGGCTTACACCTAGTGTTCAATGTGGACTTCCTTCAAGCATACTTTCCGCCATTATTAGATACATCAGAGAAAGAAAAGAAATTGAAACCAACATAGCTCAAACTTGACTGTATAGAACATGAAACCATTGATCATACTGTGGACACATAGGATAAGGGAAGTCACCAACAAAGGATCCATATTTATCGGGTTTTCAATGAAAGGCAACTCCTACACCAAGGAGAGTGGCTTAGCTAGTGCCAAGTTCACCAGACATTTCTGAATATTATGTGGGCACTCAATGCAATGAAGACCATTAGTTCCTAAGGGGGGAGGATTGATCCATGTGGATATCAATGTCCACTCACCTATTCCACTGGCTCAAAGCACTATTTTTCTTTTTGGCAGTTTTTCTACACTTTTTCATGTCCTGAACTTCCAGGGCCATTTTGAGGCACTAAAGAACATTTTTTGGCATGAAAACTCCTAGAAAAAAAATAGAGGAATTGTCTGGTCCAACTAGAATGTATACTTATTTTTTATACCTTTCCAATGGGATATCGAGTGTGCCAAACTAAGATCGTATGCAAAATTTATGACCTTGAGAAGTTGGCATGCCAACTGACCCCATCAATGATCTGGATTATTTTCGGCACAAAATGAGATCAAAGATATAATAAAGAAATGCATAGAGATATAAAAAATATTCAATAATATAATAGAAATGTATCATAGATGCAACCATGAACATAGATATACAGTAATACATGATTTCTATTAATGAAAGAAATGTACAGAGACTGTAAAATACAGAGTGTGAAAGACTCGCTAGAATGGTGGTAGCTTATCTCTAAGAAGAGATGTGACAGCTACTCGCATTCACAAGAAGATGATTACAATGAGGCTCTGAAGGCCCTTTTACAATAAATTAGAATTCCAAAAGTCCTATACATCCAAAAACCTAACCCTAGGAGATGACGTGCCAAAAGTCTTGTGGGCCCCGTTTGGGTAAGTGAGTACATCAACTTCTCGGGGTCGTAACTTTTGCATACGATCTCCCTTTTAGGTGTGTGATAGCTCGTTGGAAAGGTATTGTCAAGGAGATTCATTTTGGGGGCTCAATCATGCCTTAAAATATCATTGAGAACCTCAATATCAAAAAACCTTCATTTAGGCCCTCAAAATGGCCCCGGAAGTTAAAACCTGCTAAAAATAGTAAATTGCCAAAATTGGCAGAAAATTGTTTTGAGCCAGTCGAAAAAGGTGGGTGGCCACCGATATCCACCTGGATCAATCCTCCCTGCTTAGGAAGCAATGGTATCCATTGTGTTGATTTCTCGGAGGAGAGGGAAAAGCGTTTGTTGAATCTGCATCTTGGTGGGTTGCTTGTCTTGCTGGAGATGTCACGCTACTCAGTTTGTGGAAATATGTCATGAACCTGTTGAGGTTGAGGTTGTTCAACAAGTCGAGATACATGAGAGGATGATGTGAAAAATGAATCTTTGTGATTTTTTGCAACCTTGTCGACCTGCTTCTGTTGGATAGAAGGTGCAAGGGGCGAGGCTGTAGTGGTTGCAGTGTCCTTCTATTCCCCTTTTGAGCAGAGTGTGAAGAAGCTGAATTTTGCAGTATGAGATACTAACTTGCGGCACTTTTTAGGTAGAAAAATAGTTATAACTACCTTTGATATTCTATAGATATGACCCCCCAAAGTAACAATGACACTACGGGGTCGAGACTCATAAACAACATGGCGCTTCCACATATATGGTTGGCCCAAGAGAACATCACAGACATCCAGTGAGGAAACATCACATAATGCCTCATCATTGAAGGGTTGGATGTCGTATGATAATCAACACTGTTCGCTGACACAGAGATCTCGTCCTTGCCGAAGCCACCCGATGTTGTATGGCTGCGGGTGTGGTGTTGTTGACAATCCCAACTATTTGATGACCTCTACTGAGATGAGGTTCTTCTGGCTTCCGCTATCAACAATAAAATGAAGCAAGGTCCCCTTCACCCACATATGTGAATGAAAAAGGCACTCCCCCTCTTCAGGATCTCTTGGTTCTTCTGGTTGAATTGCTGCAGTCACAATAATAGCAGTGGGGTCTGCATCAATGATCTGTCCTTTACCAGTATTTTCAAAATCAGATTCTGAATCAGGGTTCGGCTCCTTGTCTTTGATCTCAGCCACCAATGACTATTTTGAACATCATTCATCATTGTTGTGCCAGGGGATTTTGTGGAAATCGCACCATTTTCCGATGTCCTTCTTTGTCTTCCCATGACCCTTCTTTTCATGTGGCTTGGACTGGTTTTCAAGAGACTGTTTGCTAGGTCTGTCTTTGTCATACTTTGGTTGTTGCATATTTGCAAACCCAAAATCCCATTTATTTTGGTTCTTAAATTTCTGCTCGATTTTAACAGCATATCGATAAGCAGCACCGAGTGATGAGATGTCCAGAAAATCCATTTCAGTTTGGATGTATCTGTGTAGAGCCCCACGATATTTCAGAACCAAATGTTGTTCAGAGTCTTTGATACCCAGCTTGGTGCGCAAGGTATCGAAGGTATTGGTGAACTTTGGAACTACTTGTCCCCCCTCTTGCCACAGTGTGGTCCATCTCATGTACTGGTCCTCATAGTTGCCAACAGGGTAATACTGTTCCTTTACCATATCCACAAAAAAATCCCAAGTGGGATTGGCCCCATATATTCTAGATTCCTATGTGGAACTTTGCTCCTAGTAAGTTTCCCACCAATGTTTGACATGAGGGAGAGCTTTAAGGAGTGTGAAGGTGATCTTTTCTTTGTCGGAAAAATTGTGAACAGAGAAATAACCTTCTAGTAGAGTTAACCATTTTTCTAGGGCTTATGCATCTATTTGTCCTTCAAATACAGGAATATCAAAGTTAACTTGTACCTTGAAAGGCGAGGTGCCTCCAAAGTGGCCGCTTAATGAAGATGTGCTTGATGTTATCGACAGGCGTTGAAGGATGTGGGAAAAATTCTCCATCATTTCGTCCCTCTATTGCATGAGAGCTTGCTCAAGCAACAGATTGATAGGATCGTCTGCTTCGTTGTTTTTATTTTCTTCCGCCATTGAGGGTTTCTTGGTTGTGCGAGAGAAATTATCTTCAAGAGAGACAATCTCGAGACCCAACTTACTATACTCGGACCTTGTCAGGGACATGCACTGAAAAAAATGATCAAGAGCAGCCTGCTCTGATACCACTGATCTGGATTATTTTCGGCACGAAATGAGATCGGAGATATAATAAAGAAATGCACAGAGATATCACAGATATTCAATAATATAACAGAAATGTATCATAGATGCAACCATGAACACAAATATACAGTAATACATGATTTCTATTAATGAAAGAAATGTACAGAGACTATAAAAATACAAAGAGTGAAAGACTCGCTAGAATGGTGGCAGCTTATCTCTTAGAAGAGATGTGATGGCTACTTGCATTCGCAAGAAGATGATTACAATGAGGCTCTGAAGCCATTTTTACAATAAATGGGAATGGAAAAAGTCCTAGACATCCAAAAACCTAACCCTAGGAGATGAAGCACCAAAATTCATGTGGGCCCCATTTGGGTAAGTGAGTACATCAACTTCCCGGGGTCGTAACTTTTGCATACGATCTCCATTTTAGGTGTGTGATAGCTCGTTGGAAAGGTATTGTCGAGGAGATTAATTTTGGGGGATAAATTATGCCTTAAACTATCATTGAGAACCTATATCTCAAAAAACCTTCATTTAGGTGCTCAAAATGGCCCCGGAAGTTAAAGCCTGCTAAAAATAGTAAATTGCCAAAATTGGCAGAAAACTATTTTGAGCCAGTCAAAAAAGGTGGGTGGACACCGATATCCACTTGGATCAATCAAGGCCCACAATCATTTTGGCATTTCATCTCGTAGTTTTAGTTTTTTGGGTGTTTAGGGTTTCCTAATTGCTTCTTTATGATAAAAAGTCCTTTTGGCATCATTGTAATGCGCTTTTGAAAATGCACATAGTCATTACATCTCTTCTTAGATGTAAGCTACCACCATTCGAGCGAGTTTGTTTATGTTTTCATTTTTATAGTTCATCACATTTCATTTATTAATAGAAGTCAAGTTCCATTGCATGTCTATTTTTTTGTTATAACTTTATATTTCATTTCGTTCCATTTATTAATTTGGATCAAGGCTAATGGAAACAACGCTCTCGTTGGTCCAAGATTGCTTGTGGCTATAACCAAATGGAACCTTCTTCATCCAATTCAAGGAGACCGGTTTGAGTTTGGAACTTGGCTCAAATCACTTTATTTATGTTAGGATCTGACCCTAACCATATCCATGGTTCATTACTAAGTAGGATATGTTTTGTATGTAATAAAGGAAAACATTAGTTAATAATTCCTAATAAATAAAGGAGAATAAGTCAATGTAAGAAAAGCTAATAGAAGCTTATTCTTCTAGAAAGAACTTCCTATATAAATTTTATTAGAAGGTAGAATTAGTATAAATAAGAGTAGGAGGAATTGGGTATATGTTTCTTGGATATTATTGTAATAGATCTCTTCTCTATTGGAAGTTACCCCCTTGAAGAGACAAGTGAACATTTATATCATTAATAAAGGTGCTCTTTCTAGTGTTATTCTGGTATTATTCTAATATTCTTCAGGATATATCATTGTTTTTCTGCCATTGCTTGCTAAATATTTATGTTCTTCATACTATATTATACCTGGAATATTGCAAGTGGTATCAGAGCTCTTTCCCAGGAAATACTTGTGTGGTAATTTTCTTTTCAGGGTAGAGATGTATTCTAGTGTCTTTACACTATAGAGATCTGTCGTTACAAGTATAAACCCTTAGTTAGGGAGTAATACATGTAGGTAATACAAGTGGTTATTAAGCACACATATGTTGGCCACCCTTGTAACCCTTGTTGGTACCCCTTCGAGTGGTAGTGCATTAGACAACACCTATATACAAATCGACCTAGGCATATTGAAGCCCTTCGTAGATAAACCAATCGACCGTCTAAGTGTTATAGTGTCACCAAGAACAACACTTGGGAAGGGACTGTCTATTACTTGGGTAGTCGAGTAGTACAGATAAGGGTATAGTCTAGACTCCTTATTTGGTTCCCTGAGATATTGGGTCAAATACTACTGTTGGACCCTGAACGTATATAAGAGATATATAGCACAAGGAAAACCCTTTACTATAGAAACCCTGCAAACCATAACCTTGGGATGACAATCACTGATATATTGCACTGTAAATTGGCCCTTGTCCATTTTTTAGCTGCAGAAACACTCCCTGCCAACATTTTTTATTAACGAGAACATGGGAATCCTACCATTGCAGAAGTATTTAGGGAAGAGTATAAATATGTAGGAGTAAAAGGAAACAAAGTATGGGGCCCATCAATGCCCTTATTTGTAACCTATTCCATTGCATTCCTCTCTTCATTATGATAGTAGTGGTTCCTTTCATTTTTAAGCCTTTTTTTTTCTCCATGGTCCAACCCCTTTCCAAGACACCCTTATTTGACACCTATCCCATTGGACTCCTCTCCTTGTCCTGATCACCCTGGTACACCCCATTTTTTGTGGTCCCAATTT
This sequence comes from Picea engelmannii, assembly GCA_009831015.1. NCBI lineage: Eukaryota > Viridiplantae > Streptophyta > Pinopsida > Pinales > Pinaceae > Picea > Picea engelmannii. The sequence goes on from ML821972.1 coordinate 25,679, forward strand.
CCATCCCAACACCTCATATACTACCTAATCCTCTACCATGCCAACCACCCGAGATCATACCCATGATAACTAGGAGACTAGGTTTTCCAACTTAGAATCGCACATGGGATCCATCCAGGATACCATAAGAACAGAAGTAAAAATACCCCTCCATGTCGAAGTCTAAGAAGTAGTACGTGAAGCCATGCAACCATTCACAAAAGGTAAGAAGGAAGATCCCAATGCATGGGACTCTCAAAATTCCCATTATGAGCATACTCATTCCTCCCAGTCCCCTTGGGGTTCTCCATGCTCTTGGAATAAGGTGCCCAAAGTTGACATTCATAAATTTGATGGATCCAACCTAACAGGGTGGGTCTCTCAAATGGAACAATACTTCTCTCTCCATAATATTTGGGATGATGAGACCAAACTCCATGTAGGGATTTTTACCTAGATCAAGAATGATGGAAATGGTGGAAGTGGCATAAGAAATGTTATCTAGGAATACCCACTTGGACCATGTTCACTAAAGCAATTTGTGCCTGTTTTGAAAGGGAGTCAATTTTTTTGGGTAGACTCACCAAACTATGCCAAACTGGATCAATCACAAATTTCATCACGACATTTGAACAGTTGGCTATTAGGACTGAGGGATTATATAATGCATTTTTCCTTGAATGTTTTATCAATTTCTTAAAGGAATCCATCCAGGATCATGTGAACATGCATCATCCTACTACCTAGTTGCAGGCATGCCAATTCACAACAGAAGCAAAATCCATCCTTCAGGCCCCACCCATGAAGGCTCTAGTTCTCACCCATCCTCACCCTAGGTCTCACCCAGCTGTTATGGGATTAATCGGTAAATGAGGACATAAACAGATCTCCCTAGATCCACCTAGATCTAGAACAAAACATAACATTATATGATGCTTTCCCTAAGATCTAATTATTGAGTTTACTAGTTAACAAGAGATGGACAACATACCATTTAAATTTCGTTTCTCCTTTCCATTTCCATCCTATATCCACTTCGATGCTCCTTTGATATTGAATCTGCAAGAGAACACAAGCCAACCAAAGTGAAATAAATACAATGAACTCAACAAGAACCTATGTATGTGATCAAGGAATCATACAATAAAACAAGACAAGTTTTATGGGAAAGAAACATATTGTTGTATCATATTAAAATGAAAGTGGAGATTACAAGCAAAGACTTGATGTCATAAGGTCCCCTCTTGATGGCCGTTTTCTCCAACACACACACTTTCTCCAAACTTGAATGAAGAATATCCACGATGACTTGATGAATTGAAATGAAGCTCTCAAGTATGAGTTGAAGTAGAATTCCTCATCCAATTCTTATCCTATTCAAACTTAGCCTTTTCCATGAGAGATTCCTCTTTATATAGGGTGAAAGAGAGATGGTTGAGGAGATTAGGATGATCCCACCAAATCAAAGAGGCGAGTAAGATCCAAACTATTTGGAGGCCACCTCATCTTCCATAAGATCCCCTTATAGAAATTTTGTGAAGTTCGACATTCTGTTAGTATTTTGACATCGTCACACCCTAGCCATAGTGCAGCCTACGGAGATGTCGCAATCTAACTCTAGAGTAGAGGGTGATGATCAGGCATCGTCACACCCTATGTATAGTGTAACCTGCGACGAACTTCCTTAATAGGGTTTTTGAGAAGAGAAAGCCAGTCACCTTCCTCATGGAGAAAGACTCTTTTTGGAAACATAAACACATGTTTTCAATGGATCACTAGTGTGAAAAAAATAATGTGTAATATAATTCCCCCCAAAGTATGAAGCTGGAACTCGTGACAGTCGAAATACTTTGTAGAATGTGTTTGTCGAAAACAAGGAGCGCACCAATCGGGAACTTGCAAATAGTGAAGCATCAACATAATAATATACCATCGTTTGAGGTAGGAATTCCCATACTCAGATTACAAAATGTCAAGTGATTCATGGCCACTAAATAAACACTATGGATCCATGTCATTGTGAATCGGCATAGCGACTAGTAATAGAATGTGGATCTATGCTCTAAAATGAATTAAATTCGTACATAACCATAAGACATACAAAGTGCATCTATGTTTCAATGATAATCATGAATACTCCATCACAACCTGGACCAGAATGAAGAGGTCCAGGGTGTTCATTTCCATCATCCTTAAGTACAAATCTAACCATGTGATTACAAGTGTTGAAGTAGAACATGGTAGAAACCACTCGATTACCGGTTAATGATGAGAACTATTAACAAGTGAGAGGAAAATCACCATTGATGTCAATGACTCCCAAGGTACCCTAGTACAATCCAATGAGTGTGAATAAATGAGTTGAAGTCAAACACTCGATGAAATCTCCCAATCAGGGGTCAACGATGTGAACCCACTATTGGAAGCAAAGAAACTTGCCATTGAGGCATGTAGTCTCTAAGGTACTAAATTATTTCTATGTCATGTTCCTGGATAATGAGTTGAAGTAGACATGAAAAGACTCATCACAGAAGGGCCTTAATGTATCCCCCATCAGTGATGTGAAATAAGTAACAGATTCAAAGTAGATCAGAGTGTGAAGTTATTTGAAGCTAACCCAGGGAAGGTCGACATGGTAGAAAATTTATAACTACATATGACCAACTCAATAGAAGGCTTATTAAGGCTGGACTTCTCTTGAACATATGAATGACACAACAATGGTCTTGGAAACATTGACTCAAGGAGGACCTGACATATGAATTTGTGGATGGTCAAACGAGAGAAAAATGGATTTCCCAACCCGGATACAATGACGAAGGGGGGTGCCATGTTCAAGAGTGACTATTACTGCCACTAACACAAATACATAGACACATTCCTTTCCCAATACCCCCCCCCACCATTTTTGGTGAGTACCTCTTTATTTTTACACACCCTTGAGGAGGATAACATATGCTTGTTGATGTAATCTTATCCTTCGGATGAGTCCCTCGAAGTATGTTTAATGAACCCTAAGAAGGAGTGGTTCGGTCCCATATGGGTCTTTCGATGTTTGCTTAATGAGTCCAAAGAGAGAAAAGTCAGGGGTTTTTCAATTTTAGAGTCTGATAAACACTTAAAGATAACTCCATCAGTTCCTTTTTCGTAAATTAATCTGATGAGATCGAAAAAGTGATAACCTACCACTCATCAATTTTTTTCTTCAAATACTTTACAAGCGTGAAAAGAACAAGGTCGTTCGACAATCTTTTTGTTTTTGTGGAGTGTGAAAAGAGATTAAAGGATACTCCATAGGTTTCATTTTTCGTGTTACCATTACGATCCCTAAGAAGTGATAAAAGTATACTTGGTTACATTCTCATTGATTTATGAGCATGATAAAGAACAAAAACTAAGCTCAAATGTTTTCCTGAAAAAACCTAAAAGGATCTGTACATGCAACAAATGTATAAAAACAAACCAAAAATGGATCATTTTTCCAGTGTTTCACTCCTAGACTTTTTATCTGCAAAAATCAAACACTTTCAAAGTTGTTAAGAATTTAGGGTTTAGATAAAACATATAAAACAATATAAAATACAAATGAAAAAGTGAAAAAAATCTATAAAAATGGGTAAAAACCTCATTTCACTATTTCATTTGTCATTTCACCCAAACCTTGCTCCAAACCGCCTTTTTACCTTGATTTTCAACAACAGATTTCAGAGGGCATGGATGATCATTCGATGAATCGTTTCCAGAAAATGGGTAATCTTCATTTCCTCCATCTTTCCATGGATTAAATTGTTTTTTCATTGGTTAAAAATAGACTTTTGAGTTAATTTTTTGAGGGTACCTATGCATGAAGGTCATCACATGTGCCTTATATCGGGCCCTGCGACGATCTAGGATCCTCATAGTTGGCCTTATAGCTAGTTTGCGATGACTCTGCATTGTGTATATGCCCTAGCCTACGACGTGAGCAGCCCCAAAAGTTTTTAAAGATGAAAATGTCAATAAAAATTCTCTAGGGAAGAAGATAATGATGCTAATCTCTCTTTATGGTTCCATTGTAGGTTTTCCATGTTTAAAATGTTGGAATGGCATGAAAGAGAGCACGAGGAGGTAGAATAATTTTTCCGGGATGAACCGGTAATGGTAATGTCCCTCTAGCAGTGTGGGTTGTTGAAATTATTTAAGATCCAAGGTATGAGGGCCCAACTGAGATTACTCGAGTACCTAGTTCACATGTGGGATGTGAACGAGAAGGTGTTTCATGTGGGTGCTCACATTATTATGATAGATATCAAGGATATATACTTCCTAATTGGGCTATATTTCCATGGGTCCCGAGTAACACTTACATGTAGCAGGGGTGGCACTGTGGCGACGAGCCTATGAACCACTATATCAATGCACATTGTGTGCTAGGTACTCAAAAGCATAGCGATAAAGTCGCTATAAGAGAGGTCTGAGACTTTCCTCAATGGACCATCCTCTATACCATCAAATGCATGGAAGGGAGTGAAAATCCCAATATGGCTCTTAAGAGCTATTTTCAGTATGTGTTGGAGTGTATGGAGCCCCGAGTTTTCAACTGGTGTGAAGGGGTTCTCAAAATTATGAAAAAATGACTGACCAAGTGCAGGAGTGGTGATATGAAATAGTTTGGATATGGGTCGATTTGGGTATCCTTCTTCCTAGAGAGGGTCCCAGTTTTACGCTTACAGGTAGAGTGGGGTGTAGCTACCCCACAGGATGTGAGAATGAAGAGGTGGGTCGACCTCATGGCACGACATGCAGCCGATCCTATCATTAGATATAATAATGTCTTCTTTGACTAGTTGAGAATTCAAATGCTCATGGTCGATGACTATGCATATGTTGGGATAGAATTCCGAGGAGATCCAGACTTATCTCGTTCCGAGGGTTCCCAATGGGGGTACATAGGTAAGAAGAACATCTTTTTTGTATGATGTTTTTGTGATTTTTAATGATATAAAATGTTTTTTATGTTGTTTATCTGATGACTAACTAAACGCTCTTTGATGATGAAGATGTGGGACCTTATCGTCCTCCTGGTTCATCCCCTATCCAAAGGTGAGGGGAGAGAGGAGACGCAGCAGGAGTAGATGTCATTTTCTTTGAGACCCTAGAACAAAATTTGGAGGGACTCACGATGAACATCCAAGATGCCTCTATAGATTATATCCCAAGGCATTACCAGCGCCACACAGTGGGCATGTCTGCTTCCATCAGTCGATTACTCCGTAGAGTATCATGAGAAGTCGCATGTTATAGTGAGCAACATCATTGATTCTCTATTGTATATGAATCCATGTGCTTCACAATTTTGATATTTTGTTCTTCGAACAAAAACACTTTTTGTAAAATTTAATCGTTATATATATATGAGGCTTCTACCAGATTACTTGTTGTATATACAAAGTGTGATTAGATTTTATGAATGTCTCAAATTTCTATCTAACACATAATTAGTCAAAGCATATGTTAATGTATTTAGACATCTAGGAATGTGTTGATATTCAATGTAATCAAAATGACGTTCCAATAGGCGAATTCGTAAATATACCCTTAATAATGTAGGACTTCTAATGGAGTAAACACTACTCAACTGTAGGACTACTATATGTGAATCAATTCGTACAATAAGATGATTTATTCCAAGTGAAACAACATTGGTCAACAATTCGATGACTACATTGTATTCTACAATATTGTTAGTTGCACGACAAGGGAAAACACCATGTAGACTAATCAATTCATCTGTAGGTGCATAGATTTCCCAAGTAGAAGATGCTAAGTTTTGAGTACTGCGACTAGCACCATCATCGAATCCAAGGTAGGGTAGTGAAGACACCGACATCTAGAAAACAAGCACAACGCAACGTAAGAGGATAAAGGTCAAAACCAAACAACGAAAAAGAACATAAGAGTATGATACACTAAAAGTACAAGCACTCATGCAAAAAATGATTTAAGCATAGTACTTCTTCAAGTAAATCCCATTTCTGGGTTCACTCAAATGGATTCCATCATAATCAACTAGTAATCTCCCTTCTCCAACACTCGTTTGAAAATGTAAGGATCCCGCCACATGGGCTCGAATTTACCGGCCTCTAGCAAATCACGATCTTGCTCGTAAAGAAGAACTAGATCACCTTCAGAAAAAACACGTGGCTTGACATGTTTTTCATGTTGGAATTTAACACGTTTCTTTTGAGTTTCAATGACTAAGGTGACATCACAACCGGTTTCGTCTAGTTGCATCAAATACAAAAGACGCTCCTCTTCAACAAAGGTATTAGGGAGAAGTTCAACGACTAGTTTCAAAGATGGTATCTCACATTCAATCGAAAAAATTGCTTCAATGTCATATACTAACTGGAAAGGTGTGAATCCCTTGGTAGACTTAATAGATGTACGATAGGCCCATAATGTTGAGAACAACATTGTGTGCCAATTTGTCTTATGAATTCCTATCATCTGTCGAAGCATAGTAATGAGGACTTTTTTGATTGCTTCAACCTGGCCATTGGCCTGTGGATAATAGGGGGTTGAATTTTCATGGCGAAGAACCAACTTGTTAGTAAGATCAAACATCATGAAATTTCAAAAATGACTACCGTGATAAGTAATGATGGCTTGAGGGACACCAAACCTAGTAATGATGTGATTGAATATGAACAATGTTGCAGTTTTCCCGGTGCTATCAAATGTAGGCATCGCATCGACCCATTTCATGAAATAATCCACAGCTACAATGATGTATCCATGCCCCCCGACCGAGTGAGGGTTACATGTCATTAATTCAATTCTCCAATTGGTGAATAGACCAATGGAAACTACAGGATGTAAGGGAGCAGGATGAGATCTTATCTTGTTATTATAATTTTGGCAAGCATGGCATTTCTGGACAGCAGTAATGCAGTCCTTAAACAAAGAAGGCCATAAATAACCTGCTCATAAGATATTTTGGGCAGTCGCATACCCAGACATATGACTGCCACATGCTCCAGAGTGACAATCATTCAAATCTTTCTCAACTTCATTGTAGGTGAGACATCGTCAAAATATAGAATAAATACCACGACAGTAAAGGGTATAACCAAGGATGATGTATTAACGGGATTGATACCGTATACAACGACGATATGTACTAGATAGATCAGGCCATAAATTTTGAGTATGGAGATAGATAATAATATATCTATACCATACGTCATCAGAAATGATCAGAAAAAGGGATTTGTTGGGCAAGGAATCCTCTGCCACATTTTCTGTCTCAGTAGAGGGAAGGTCATGTATCAGTTCGGAAAAAACCAAAGATTTCTTTGACTTAGAGCATTCAAAATCCAAGTCAAAATCATGGAGAATCACTATCCATTTGGAGTACTTTCCCCCCAACAATTATCGAGTAAGGATATGTTGCATGGGGTTGCAATCATAAATGACATTGGTCCTACATAATAAGATATAATGACAAAAATGTTGGACATATTGGACAGCTACCAAGACCAGTTTCTCCACATGTAGGTATTTGGTCTCCGTAGTCTTAAGACTCCGACTCAAATAGTATATCACATGTTCTTCATGTGAATCATCCTCTTGGACTAAGAACATAACAATGGTAGAGTCTTAAGAAGCTAAGTAGAGGAAGTAATCTCGGCTATAGTTAGGGGGAAACAATAATGTTGTATGGGTTAAGGCAAGTTTCAAAGATTCAAAGGCTTTGTTTGCAGTATCGTCCCATACAAACTTGTAACCTTTCTTGAGTAGTCGAGTAAATCCTTTCGTCAGTTCAATGTAATTGGGGATGAAACGATGTAAAAAAAATTCCTTCCCTTGCAAACTTTGGAGTTGGCGTAGTGTGGAAGAAGGAGGTAGATTAAGAATAGCCTCAACCTTCAAGGGGTCTACTCGAATCCCATGTATCAACATGATAAAACCAAGAAGTCGGTCGGACTCCACACAAAAAACACATTTGTGTGGGTTCAAATGTATGTGATAATAACGACAGCGTACGAAAATGGCCCTTAAATATGTTAGGTGATCTTGGCGACACATGGAATGAGTTGGGAGATCGTCAATATAGGGTTTTACAATGTGCTTAATATCATGAAAAGAGTAAGACATAGTGCGTTGAAAGGCCATACCAGTGTTTTTGATACCAAAGGGTAATTTTTGGTAGGCAAAGGTTCCCCAAGGGAAAATAAAAGAAGCCTTGTCTTGGTCCGCAGGTAAAATATTAATTTGATTATAGCCATAGAAATCATCCATCAAGGAGAAGATTTCACTCCTAACACAGTCATCAACGATCTGGTCAATGAAAGGGGTCGGGTAATTGTCCTTAGTATAAGCCTTATTTATGTCCCTATAATCTACACAAACACGGATCATACCTTGTTTCTTATTTACCGGAACAAGATTGGATACCCAATCAGTCAAAGACATGAGATAGACAAAGTCAGCTTTAAGAAGTTTTTCAACTTCAATCTTGATAGAAATGGATTTACGTGGATGGACTGGGAGAGGTCTTTGCCGAATGGGTTTAGAATCTGAATATGTCTTAATCTCATGCACAACAAAATCAAGATCAATACTTGGTATTTATTCATAACTCCAGGAAAAACCGTCACAAAATTCTTGAAAAAAGGCTTTATAAGTGTGGACCTCATCAGTAGATCATGAGGCACCGATATAAACATTTTCTATGACTCTAGGTTTAATCAATATGTCGAGAGGAATGGTAGGTGAAATGTTACTCAAGTTCCCTTTGTACAACACATTGTGTGTTGACTCAGAAACTGAAGAAATAACAACAATGGTCGACAGAGTCAAAATTTGTTGGTAGATGTTTATGGTATCTCTTTCTAGGAAGAGGATAGAATGATGATGTCCATCATCCCATGGAGTGTCTTCCATAGACATGACTGACATGATCATATAGTTAGTAGGAAATATCATGTGAAATGGATCCGAAGATGAATCATAGAGAGAAGGAGGAGAGGGGGTTGTCGATTGAATAGCTTGATAAATGGATTTGAACGGACTTAAAGGAATTATGTCTCTATAACGAAGGTAATCACCAGAGCTAGGTACTACCCATGGGTCATATGACTCAGGGGTTTCACGAATAGTAGTGGAGATCATGTTAATCGAAGTGACAAAAGGAGGAGGTATATCGGGTGGTGGGATTGGAAATGTACCCATCAAGGTTGAATCTTTTAAGAGACCCACACCGACATTCTCATAATCAGGAGGTGTCTTCGAGATAAAAGGAACGTTGCTAGTACGAGAATTGAAATTAAAGAAGGCTAGTTGGCGACAACAACAAACTTTCCTTGGTATGGAAAACATAACACACAAAAAAGGGTAGACACAACTGCACGCATGGAATCAATCCAGCTACGATCAAGTAGAAGGTTATAATCAAGAGGTGCATCAAAGACCTCAACCTCTACATTGACCGATTTACCTTCCAACGTAATAAACAATGAAGGAAGAACATTGTAAGGTTTAAAACCTATACCATTGAAGGAGTTAAGTGTATTGTGTGATTTAGTGAGGGTAGGAGAGCCAACATATTTCCAACAAGTAACAGACATAATGCAAGTCAAGGCTCCTTCATAAATAATGGTTCTATAGATATTCTTGTTTTCAACAACTTGGATCTGAAATGCTAACTAAGGAGGAAGCCTTGGAACATGTTTTTCAAGTCAAATATTATCAAATTGGTGTCGGTAGGGTCAATTCCACCAATGGCCATTAATAGTTCCTTCCGTTGAGTGGGACAACTTTGAAGGACTTTGAGAGCTGACATCGCAAAGGGTGCTTAGGCAAGGTCTTCTACAATACTGTATTTTTGGGCAGTACACGCATGAGGATTAAACCGAGACTTTCGAATAATGCCCTTGGGAGGAGGGCGAAGAAATGTATCAAGACCCAGTCATACGAGATGAAGAGGACCATTGGGAGGTGAAGTTGTGGGAGAAGGTTCAACCAACGAAGGTGTTATATCATCTCCTTTCTCCTTCAATGAAGAGTAATCTTTGGCTCAAGTCGTGATTGCAACTTTATTCTTTTTAGATTCACCAGTACACATAAGGACATAAGATGAGGTAGAATGAGAGGGTTGGTCATGAATGACTAGTTTGGCCTGTTGCTGAGAAGGAAACGGTTGTGACAAGATGTCAGGTGTAGGAGGCTTCCCGGTCCCTGGGAATAACTTAGTGACCTCAACACGTCGTGGATAATGTTTCATATAATGGTTTTCACCACAAATAAGAAAAGGGTAACGAGGTTTATGTTTATCTTTCTCATCAACGGGTTGCGTTTTAGACATTTTCAGATTGTGGATTATTATTTTTTTCCTCCTTATTATTACCCTTTCCATTATTTTTATTTTGGTTTTTCCAGTTAGGTGTGGATTGAACCGAATTAACTTTGGCGGTCTTACCAGAGGAAGGAGTGGGAGTAGGAGTACTATGTACATTAGAATTATTAGATTTAGGATTGGTGTAACTGGCATGTGTAGACTGAGTCTCAAAATGAAAGATTCCAATCATACCATCAACAACATGAGAAGTGGCTAGGGGTGTTGGGGTAGGATTCGGATGTTGAGCATCAATGATCAAGTCATAAAGAGTTCTCATTTGTGAATAAATGAGATATAGGAACTGAGCACGACTAATCGCCTTCTCTTTAGTGATGACACCATTAATGGAAACATCATGAGCTATAGGACCAATGAGTGATTTCGTAAACCACTCAACCAACAGTTGATTAGGAAGGAGAACTTTGATTAACCATCTTCTCCTCCTCCACTCATGGATGTGATCAGAAATATGAGTGGAAGAAGATTTCTTAAAATAACTCAAAATTTCGGTTCCTTTCTCGTATCGAATTGGAAACTGGTAATGTGTTAAAAAGGCCATGGCTAGGGTGTTAAATTCATTAAAGAATCCTCAAAAGAACTCTGTGTACCATTTCGCTTCTGAAGCCATGAGAGTTCATTGGAAAATTTGCATTCTTATGGAGTCGTCCATCAATGCGTTGGACAAACACCAAATATGGAAAGTCATAACATGATTATCCAGATATTCTCCTACTCGACCGTCAAATTTAGGAATGTCAGACGGTAGTTTGGCTGGTATGACGGGTCAATAAGGAGAATGAAAAATAGGATCATTCAAAATCCTAGACAAATCTGGTAAATCCAAAGTGGCTAGGAAAGGCAACTGTCGGTTCACTTGAGGAAACTGATAGTTCTGAGGGGGAAGCCTCATAGGTATACCAGTAGGACTGTAAGTAGTCTACAGATAATTAGACAGTCCTGACAGATTTGATTGTGGATAATTTTGAGGCAGATAGCCCATAGGGTTGGGTTGATTAGGTATGTCCCCTTGGAAAGGAACATTAGATTGAAATTTTTGACCCCAAGTGGGATTCAAAGAACCTAGATACAGTTGAACGAGTTTAGGGGGTACACAAAAATTAAATTGAGGATGTTTCCCCTTAGAGGATTGCATATTTTATTAGAGAGGAGGATTCCAAGGTTGATATTGTAACACAGGTACATTTTTTCCATAAACTGGGTTATGGACTTTGACTTGAGGTTGCCCCCCAAGTTGAGGTTGTTCCCTAACCCAAGGTTTCCCTCCAACATGAATCTGGAAACTAGAACTGACAGAATGATTGGTGCCTCCAACTAGATTGGAGCCATTAGGGCCAGGATGATGAGATCCTCCTAACAAAAGTGGAGGAGTAATGTAAGGCCCTCAAGAGAGAATCTGGGCAGGTGAAGAGACAATCTGACTAGCAACATTATACCTAGGAGGAACAAAATGTTTTGACCCTCTAGCTGGATTCTAGGTAGGGATAGTAATGGAAGTATTCAAAGAGTTATACCTAGGGGGAAGTGGCAGATTTGGTCTAAGAAGAAGGGGTGTTCCAATAGGAGGTTGGGTAACAACCACATTCACGATAGAAACAATTGTAGCTTGTGGGACCATAGTAGAATGGGCCATTTGGAGAGGAAGAATCGAGTGAGAACCGACCAATAATTGGTATGAAACTTGGGTGACACTATTGGGGGTAGCAGTAAAATGGTATAAAGGTACCATATAGGTAACATATGTCTCAAGAATTTGTGATTTCATAGGTTGATCCAGACTTGCTTCTAGGTTTCCATACAGATCATGTATTGTCAAAGGTACGAAACTAGGATTAAAAATTCTGGTAGTGTGAGCCAGGGTTCTAAATGATTCACTTTGAAAAAGTGAATCATCTACTCTAGACCATGCATTAGGTCCATAAGATACTCCAATACTCTCAACAACAAAAATTTCTCCCAATGAATTCATTTGGAGAAAATGTGAGTCTTGTCTAATACTCAATAACGGATTTGGGGGAAGTCGAAAAGCCTCTAAGGAATCTAAAACAATTTGAAATCCTTCCAGAGAGTGTGTGCTTCCAACTTCATAAGCTACTTCTTTATTGAATACTCCCTCAGGATATCCTTTTGGTGAGTTAGGAAGCAAAAGTTGGTAACCTTCCAGATATTCTGGGGGTAGCCCTTACATCCTACGTGAACGACGAAGGTCGATGTTGGATGAACCAAGTAAAGAACAAAAAAAAATCTATGGCCAACTAGAGAAAAAAATTAACACTCACTAATAAAATCTAGAAATCGAACCAAGCAAACAAACCTTCTTATTTCGAGGTCACTAGTTGGTGATGGAATCCAACGTCACAAAATCAAGACAAGAAGGGGATGGGATAAAGAGGGTGGAAAAGTTACATTAGCAACCTGCTTAATGGACTTACACCCTAGTGCAATATCCCACACATAATCATGGGTATACCCTCCAAGGAGCCTGAGTGAGTTTGGCCAATGTCGATTCTAGGTACTGTGAAGACTTTCCCCTCCACAGTCACCTCATTTAAATACCCTAGAGAGATAGGCTACTAAGGTTACCAACTACAACAGTGATTCCTGGGCAAATAGTTGACAATCTGATCCATGCACAAAGGCAGGGTACCTAGCCCAAAATCAACTCGAGAGGCTCCCACACATAATCGTGGGTATACCTCCAAGTGACCCCCAATAATACGTGCAATATCTATATCAAGACTAACAAAGAAAGGTGAGTAACTCTGCCAATCACAATGCAACCTCATGATTGACCCTTGTGTTAGAAGGGCTTCCCAATACAAAATGTAGCAATTGGATTTGAACGCTCCCTATCACAAGATACTATTATGTGTTTTTATTCTTTGGAGAGTGTGCCTTACAACCTATTCCAAAGAGCTATCCTATCTAATGTTGGTGAAAAAGATCCCTAGAAAATAAAATTTGCTAATAAATTTTAAATTTACACTGTATTTTAAAAGAGGTTGTTGCTTACTCAAAAGGGAGATGGGAATGAAACCGATGATGTTGTGACCTTGACCCAATACAATGCAAGAAGATATGAATGTGAAATATTTCAATTCAATGAACTCTAATTACAGTAGGGAGAAGGTATTTTTATTGAAGTACAAAATCTACCAATTGCAATTTCTTAATTTCGAATGAACACAATTCCAAATAATCATGAACTACAAAAATTTCTAATTATTCTCTTTAACAAATATTTCGAATGAAATTTTTTTCTTATGAAAGATTACTAAAAATAATAAATGAATTCAATTCTTCCTTTCCCAAATCAAGTTAGGGATGTAATGATGAAAGGAAAATGCAATCCAATAAAATCAAGATACTCTCAACACAATTCCCAATTCAAACTTGTAATATAGATAAAAATAAAAATGATAAGAAAACCTTTTGTGACATGCAAACAAAAAGTGTTTCTCAACCAACAACCAATATGGAAAATAAAATGAATCCAAAACTTTAAATAAATCAAATACCCCTTGTCAAACAAGCACACAGATCAAAGATCTAGATGTTATATCCTTGTGACAAAATTCAAAAGAAAAAACTTGCAAAATCATGAAGAAAGACTTTCAATCACTGAAAACCATTCACAAGCAATATTTAAACTCACGACTCAATCAAACACTAGGATCAAAAGTCCACCCCAGGCCTTTGAGGAAAATATGGGTGAAAAATAAAAATTGACTCACTCCAACAAATCCTACAGGAGTCATTGGAGGTTGGTTGTAGGACATAGTGCGATGCAGTAAGGTCGTCACAGGCTACTAGTGGGACACAGTGCGACGTCGCTGCAATGGATTGGAAAAGTAGAGTCCAACATCTGAGGTTCATCACAGGATTTGAAAGTGGTACAGTGCGACAATCTCTATAAATGAGGAAAAAAATGGGATAAAGACAAAAAATCTAATTGAACTTTCAGATCTAGAGATTCCCAATGGATCACCCATAGACTCGGAGAATGAATTTAATCAAAGGAAGGTAGGCTAAAAGAAAATGGGAAGAAAAAAATGAAAAGGGAGTCATATCCCTAGTATGGTTGCCAATTTTTTTATGGGATTAATCGGTAAATGTGGACATAAATAGATCTCCCTAGATCCACCTAGATCTAGAACAAAAGAGAACAAAATATGACGCTTTCCCTAAGCTCTAATTATTGAGTTTACTAGTTAACAAGAGATGGACAACATATTGTTTAAATTTCGTTCCCTCTTGACATTACCATTCTATCTGCACTTTGATGCTCCTATGATATTGAATCTTCAATATAACACAAGCCAACCAAAGTGAAAGAAATACAATGAACTCAACAAGAACCTATGTATGTGATCAAGGAATCATACAATAAAACAAGACAATTTTTATGGGAAAGAAACATATTGTTGTATCATATTAAAATGAAAGTGGATATTACAACCAAAGCCTTGATTTCATAAGGTCCCCTCTCCATGTCCCTTTTATCCAACACACACATTTTCTTCAACCTTGAATGAAGAATATCCATGATGACTTGATGAGCTGAAATGAATCTCTCAAGTATGAGCTGAAGTAGAATTTTGCATCCAATTCTTACCCTATTCAACCTTAGCCTTTTCCATGAGAGATCCCTCCTTATATAGGGTGAAAGAGATATGGTTGAGTATATTAGGATGATCCCACCAAATCAGAGAGGCGAGTAATATCCAAACCATTCGAAGGCCACCTCATCTTCTAGAAGATCCCCTTCTAGAACTTTCGTGAAGTTCTACTTTTTCTTAGTCTTTTAACATAGTCGCACCCTAGCTATAGTGCAGCCTACAGAGACATTGTAGTATAACTCTAGAGTAGAGGGTGACGATCAGGCATCGTCACACCCTGGGTATAGTGCAACCTGCGATGACCTTCCTTAATAGGATTTTTTAGAAGAGAAATCCAGTCACCTTCCTCATGGAGAAAGACGCTTTTTGGGAACATGAACACATGTTGTAAATGGATCACTGGGGTGACCAAAATAATTTGTAATAATAGCTCCAACATAAATATTGAAGGTCCAAAAGTGATCTCCAACAGAAATGGAGGAACGTAAAAAACAAAGACTCTACTACTATTGTGATGAAATTCACCATGGAATAAATGTAGAGAACAAAAGTTCTTCCAGATTGATGCATCAGTTTTCTCTCCTTCTGAAGACATCCCATTAGATGAGGTTCCTGACCCACATGAGGCTCCACCAAGTGATCATGTGAAAGCTCCAATTTTAAACCCTATGGAACCGGAGGAACCCATCATATCGCTTCATGCACTCTCGGGTATTTCGACCCCGCAAACATTGAAGCTCAAGAGCTACATCAAACATCGTTGGATAGTAGTGTTGATTGATAGTGGTAGAACCCATAAGTTTATTCATCGTCAGCTTGCTGATGAGATCCATTTCTTTCTCCACGCTGTTTCTAAGTTTCAAATCCTCATCTCTAATGGTTGTACTATGAAGTGTGGGGGGAACTGTGAGAATTTCAAACTCCAAATGGGTGATTATACTTTGAAAACCCACATGTTCTCTATCGCCATGTGTGGTTGTGATATTGTATTAGAAGTGGAATGGCTTCGCACTCTAGGGCCAATCACAATGGATTATCAAGAATTGTATATGAGCTTTAACCAAGAAGATCACCCCTATACCCTCCACGGTCTCTAAGCGGGCTCTCCTGAAATCATCATCTCTCACAAGATGAAAATATTGTTGAAGAAAGAACACCATGGTATGATTTCTCAAATTAATTTCATCTAGGTCACTAAACAATCCTCTTAGATAGTTCATCCTAGCATGCAACTCATCTTGGAAAAATACCCCAAGGAATTTGAGGTTCCCATGGACTTACCTCCCTCCAGAGGTGAGCATGATCATAACATCCCTCTCCTTCCAAGAAGTCAACCCCCCAATGTATGTCCCTATAGATATCCATGTGCTCAAAAAAATGAAATCGAAAATATGGTACAAGGATTACTGGCGGTGGGGGTAATTCTCCCTAGTACCAACCCATATTGTTCCCCAGTGGTGATGGTATTAAAGAAAGAAGGTACTTGGAATATGTGCCCTGATCTTTGTGCCTTGAATAAACTAACCATCAAATATAAGTTTCCCATTCTTTTCATTGATGATCTATTGGATGAACTCCAAGGTTCCTATGTATTCACCAAATTAGACCTTCACTCTGGCTATCATTAGAACCATATGAAGGAGGAAGAAATTCTGAAGACTTCTTTATGAACTCATGAAGGACTTTATGAATTCTTTGTCATGCCTTTTGTCCTTTGCAATTCCCCATCCACCTTCCAAAGTCTCATGAATAAATTATTGAAAAGTTACCTTAAGAAATTTTTCTTGGTTTTCTTTGATGACATCCTCATTTACAACCGCACTTGGGATATCTACCGTATGCCTGTGGACAAATTCCTTCACTTGCTGCAGGAAAACCAATTGTTTTTCAAACAAACAAAATGTTCATTTGGAGCAAGTGAAGTGGAATACTTGGGACACATTGTCAGTCGCGAAGGAGTAAAATTGGACCCCAAAAATATCCAAGCAATGCAAGAGTGGCCGGGACCCAAGACCTGAAAGTGCCTCAGGGGTTTTCTTGGTCTTATAGGTTATTATAGGATTTTTTTCCAGCATTATGGAAAAATTTCCAAGCCATTGACCGAACTTATTAATAAGAATGCATTTCATTCTACACCTGTTGTTGAGCAAGCCTTCACAGAGTTAAAGGGGGACATGTGCACTACTCATGTTCTAGTAGTGCCTGTATTCAAAAAAACATTTGTGGTGGAATCAGATGCTTATGGCACTGGTATATGCATAGTTCTCACACAATATGGTCAACCTTTGGCCTTTACTAGCCAAGCGTTGAGTGGCCGCAATTTGGGAAAATCTATGTATGAAAACAAAATGATGGCCATTCTCCATGCGGTGCACACCTAGCAACCATATCTCTTGGGATGTCATTTTAATATCAAAACATATCACCATAGTCTGAAATATTTTTTGGAGCAATGCCTATCCTCCCCAGAAAAAAATAAGTGGTTGACCAACATGTTAGGTTATGATTATGAAATTATATACAAAAAGGGAAAATATAATATAGTAGTTGATGTATTATCATGACAACATGAGGAAGATGACTCCCTCTTTGTATTATCATTACCAATCCTTGATTATATTGATGAAGTACACCACGAGTGGCTAACAAAGCTAACTATCTCCATGTTAATTTAGTGCCTTCAAGAGGACCCTAATCCTCCAATCGACTACACTTGGAAGGACAATATTCTCTGATATAAGGATCGTCTAGTTATCTCACCCTCTTTATCACTCAAGTAGAGGCTCTTACATGAGTTTCACTCATCACTCCAGCTTCCAAAAGACATATGATTGTTCCCATCATTCTTTTTTCTAGGTCTGCATGAAGAAGGATATCCTTCACTTTGTCACAAAATGTGAGGTCTGCCAATGTAATAAAGGTGAAACTATCAAGTATTCAAGTTCCCTACAACCCCTACCCATCCCAACTTCTATATGGACATAAATATCCATGGATTTTATAATGGTCCTTCCTAAATCTTGGAACAATTTTTTCATCATGGTGGTGGTTGATCGCCTCTCCAAGTATGCTCATTTTTGTGCCTTACCCCACCCTTTCACCCCAACACTCATAGCACAAGTTTTCATTGATAATATGTTCAAGCTACATTGCATGACCACCTCTATTGTATCTGATCATGACCCTACTTTCACAAGCACATTTTGGCAAGAGTTGTTTAAATTGCAGGGCACCCAACTGAACATGAGAAAAAACTATCACCCCTAGTCTAACAGTCAAATAGAAGTGGTCAAAAAATGTTTGGAAAACTACTTGTGGTGTTTTTATTTAGATAAACAACACCAGTTGGTGAAATGGATCCCCTTGGAAGAATTGTGGTACAATACTTCCTATCATACAACCACTAAAATGACCCCATATGAAGCATTGTATGGCCAATGTACACCTACAGTCACTACCTATCTTCCTGGCACATAAAAGGTCCAATCTATTGATACAATGCTCCAAGGTCACACAACCACCCTTGTGGATTTGAACGATAACCTTCACATGGCCCAAA
>ML821972.1:48644-63315 GCA_009831015.1 Picea engelmannii
GATAAATATTGATTATACCAACACTATATTTTTGTAGATATGACTTATATAGAAGGTCCCATGCAACCTTTAATATCTCTAGGGAAAATCCTCAAACATCCATAACCATTTCTCATGTATACAACAAAATCCAACTACTCATACAAATAAGCCATAACTTTTGAACTAGTAGATAGATATGATGTACCTAATCATTGTAGACCTTCCTAGGAGCTTGCTTTAAGACTCTAGAGACTCAAAATCTTCATATTATCAAGTTTCTAGGGATTTTATTTCATGCACGTGCCCTAATATACTGCTATCCCATGTGCATATGTTCCCTTCTCCACTGCAGGCCATGTACACCTCAAAAACTAGGTTTTTTTCAGTTTTTTTTGTAATTCTGAAACTTTCAACGTCAACCCTTCATGTTACCTCAGAATTTTGTAACTTTATATATATCAATGAGTACCTAAAATAAAACTTCCACAATAATATATATTCAATGTGCTCAATAGGTGCTAATATGAGAGCCTTTCTCTCTTAATACTTCCATGTAGATTCCTCAAGAGGTTACCTTCTAACCAACTTAACCCAATTTCCTTCTTTTAGGGCTAATCCACTTCTAACCAATTGTCCACTTCTAACCCACTTTGCTACAAATAGTAAATTATCCACTTCTAGTTGAAACTAATTTTATTTAAAATTATTTTCTTATTGCAACAACTTAACCCATGATTAACTCCTACTTTTACTCACTTGACTAGTCAACTTCTTCTAGGATCTTCTAGAATAATTTTGACTTCTTTGACCTTCTAGATAACTCATGAGGGTTCTCCAACTTCACAAGGCCATAACTCTCTAACTGTGAGAATTTATGTGGTGTTCCGCATATCACCAGAAATGGCCTGACATGTACTATCCATCTAGAATAGTCTTACCTGAAAATATATGAAACTTCATACCATTATACATCAATCAAACTGAAGTCCCTTAACCATACTATTGGGGCTACCAGAATTTTCTACCAGACTTGCTTCAAGGGTTGACTTCAATGAAAACCAACCCAAATAATAAAAAATCTCCCCTTTTGGCATTGATGGAAACACTCTAATGAAACTATGAATTCATCTCTCTTATGCTCCCCTTGTGACCATTGCTCCCCCTAGGAACATGACTTTGTGATCTCTTTCCAAGCATATAAGTCTCTGACCTACATCTGGAGAATCTCTCCCCCTTTGACATCAATGGAAAAGGTAACTTTATGTTCGGGGTTGTTCCCCCTAACTAAACTGTCCTTGGGGCTGCTCCCCTTGAATGAACTCTTCCTGAACTTGTCCCCCCAACATGAATTGTCCCTTGTATGGTGCTTCCTCATGTAAATCTAAGACATATAAGATAAGAATTCAAAAGTATTCATTTGGAGGTAGAAATTACTCTGACTCTCTGACAAAGATACTTAAAGGCTTCCCTTGGAAGTGGTTTTGTGAAGATATATGCAAACTATTCCTTTCCCCACACATATTCAACTTTGATGTTCTTCTCTACAAAATGTTCCCATAGAAAGTTATACTTTATTGAAATGTGCTTCATCTTGGATTGCATCACTGGATTCTTTGAGATACCGATAGCACTTGTATTATCACAATATATAGGAATGGGATCATCATACTCAACCTGTATATCTGTCAAAGTTTGTTTCATCCATAGAACCTGTGTACAACATGTTGTTGTTGCAATATACTCTATTTCAGTTGTAGACAATGATATTGATGAGTGTTTCTTTCTTAGCCAAGATACCAAACACTCACCCAAGTAGAAAGTCCTTCCACTAGTTCTTCATCGGTCATCAATGCAACATGCCCAATCTGCATCTGTGTAGGCTATAAGTGATAGATCATTTTCTTTTGGATACCATATTCCAAACTCTTATGTGCCCTTGAGATGTTTGAAAATCCTCTTCACTTATAAGACATGTGATTCCTTACATGTTGTTTGAAATCATGCCACCTGTCCAAATTCCTGCATTACATATGGTCTGAATGTTGCACATATAGTAAGATGCTAATCATTGACCTATACTATCTCCTATCTATAGATTTTGAATCATCATCTTTGCTCAACTTTCAACTAGTTTACATAGGACTATTAATTGGTTTGTAATCTTCCATTCCGAACATATTTAACATTTCTCTGATATACTTAGTTTGAGAAATAAAAACGTCTTAGTTTCTTTGACATATCTAAAGACCCAGAAAGAAGGATAGTTCTATGAGTAATGATATTTCAAATTCATTCTACATATCCTTTGCAAATTTTCGGCTTAACCTGTCATCATCACTTCCAAAAATAATATCATCAACATAAAATTCACTTAATAAAATACTATCTTGAGTTACCTTTATGCAGAGGTTGTTGTTTTCACTTCCTTTTCTAAACCCTACATGTTGTAGATTTCTATCTAGTCTAGAGTACCATGCGATGGGAGCTTTTTTTAGACCATACAAGGCCTTCTTCAATCTGCACACATAATCTCCATTCTTTGACAACTGAAATCCTTCTAGTTTTTCAATGTAGACTTCTTCTTTAAGTTCCCCATTCAGAAAAGTTGATTTCACATCCATTTGATACACTTTAATATTCTTGGAGCATGCATAAGCTAATATCAATCGGATTGCTTCCATTCTGGAAACTAGGGAAAACATGTCTTCAAAGTTGATCCCTTCAACCTATGTGTATCCTTTACATACCAATCTATCTTTTTTCCTTGCAACCTGGCCATCTTCATTCAATTTATTTATGAAAACTCACTTTATGCCAATCGCATTCTTGTACCTTGGTCTTGGAACCAATTCCGAAGTGACATTCTTCTCTATTTGATCAAATTATTCATTCATGGAATTTTTCTGGAATTCATCCTTGCTGGCCTCTTCAAAATTGTTTGGTTCAATCGTAGAAAAGAGTGCCAGGTGCAGTTGTTCTGGTGAACGAATTCTTCTTATAGGCTCAACTCTTGCATCCTTGTTTCCAATAATCTAATCTGAAGGATGATTCTTCTGTACTCGTTTGCTAGTTGCCTTTGGAGACACTTTCTAAACTTTATCTTCTACTTTTGTATGATCTTCTTCATCTTCCCCTTATACTTCTTCTTCATCATTTGCAAATTCTTTGTTAACCTGTTCCACTGATTCCTTTTCTTCTTCCTTTTCTTTTCGTCCACCTATTTCATCAACGGTTACATTGATGCTTTCCACAACTTTGTTGAGCCTTAGATTGTAACAATTGCATGCTTTCTATGTACTTGAGTAACTGAAAAGCACACCTTTGTCCACACGATCTTCAAACTTTCCCATTCTTCCATCTTCTCTTTTGATGTAGCATTTGCTTCTTAACACTTTGAAGTGATTCACATCTGTTGGTCTTCCTTTCCATATCTCGTAGGGATTTTTGTCATTGTTGTTTCTAAGAATTACTCTCTTTTGAATGTGAATTGTTGTATGCACTGCATGTGTCCAAAAAACATTTTTCAATTTTGAATCCATTAACATTGTTCGAGCCATTTCCTGTATTGTCATGTTCTTTTTTTCAACAACTCCATTCTGTTGAGGTGTCCTAGCAACAAAGAAATTCATTTTTATTCCATGCTTTCTGCAGAAATCCATAAATTCCTTTGAAGTAAACTCTCCTCCATTATCAGATCTCAAACATTTGATTTTTGAATCAATTTCATTTTCAACCATTTCCTTGTAAAACTTGAAGTTTTCGAATGCTTCTGACTTATTCCTGAGAAAGAAAAGTGCAATCATTCTTGTATAATCATCAACTAATAAAATAATGTATTTATCACCTTTTAAGCCCTTTGTTCTAGTTGGTCCAACTAGATCAGTATGCACAATTTCCAGTGGTCTTGTCATTGAGTATTCCTTTATTTGAACTTGGTATTTGTTTTCTTTCCTCATTGACAATGGTTGCATAATGTGTTGGTTGGTTTCTTGATCTGGGGAATTTATCTGATTGCTTCTTTTTTGTTGGATTTGACAAGGTTATCGATGTTTATGTGACCCATTATTCTATTCCATAGCCAACCTTCATATTCATTTCCTTGACAACACCTTTCATTTCCAATTTCACTTAATACATATATGTTGCTTGAAGTTCTTGTAGTTGTTGCAATCAATTTTCCTGGACCTTCTTTTCTTATCTCACACTTCTGTGAATCTAACATAAGTTTATGACCTTGGTCAAACATTTGACTTACACTTAGAAGATTATGTTTGATATCTTCCACTAGTAAATCATTTTCTTTCTTGGTATTCTTGTTTCCAATTCTGGCTGTGCCTTTTCCAATGATTCTAGTTGAGTCATCATTTCCAAAAGATATTGATCCATCTCCTTCCTTTATTAATGTAAGTAACTTGTCTTCATCACACGTCATGTGTTTTGAACATCCATAGTCAACATACCAACCATGTTTATTGTGTTTATCCTTTAGAGCGAGTGTGCATTTTTCATTGTTAAATTGATCCTGCTTTCCTATCCATATTTTCTATTGAGGTTCCTATCTATCACTATAGTTATTTAGTTGTGATTCTTTAGGAGGGACAATCATTCTACAATATTTGGCCATGTGTCCAATTTTTTTTCATTTGTAGCACTCCACTTCAGTTCTCAATGATTCAAACCTGTTGTAGCTTGTTCTCTATGTTTCATTAGGCCTTATTGGATAACCATTTTGTGCATGACTTTCAAAGTTGTCTATGTTCTTGCTATTAGCTCTGCAATTTACATCTTTATGTCCAAAATTATTACATGCATAACATAAACCAAAAAATATAGTTTGATACTTGGGAGTTGAATATATTGTGAAGGATTTACTCTTCTGAATCCTTCTTCATCCTGAGGCCTGCTTGTTTCTGACTGTCACTCATTTTGAAATCTGACTCTTCTAGGTGGAAGAGTGTCCCTATGATCTTCCCTGTAAAACATTTTGTCTCCTCTAACTGTTTATGCATATCTTCTTGGTTTTGTTTCTTTATCTGTGGTTTTGGAGCCTGAGCCTCTTTCTGTCTGATTTTATCCTAGCCCAAACTTGTAATGATGTGGCCTTTGACTATTGATAATATTATCCAAAACCTTTGAACTATTCTACATATTCTCCGGTTGAAGGTATTTTCTCAAAGTAACAACCTCTGCTTCCAAATTTCCAACGATATTGTCTTTTTCTTCCAGTTGTTCTTTAAGTGCTTCTTTGATTCTTTTTTCTTCTTCTATTTGAACCTTTAATTTAGTGATCATGTGTTCTAGCTCTTCAGAGTTTGAATTTTGAATGTCTTCTTTCGTGTCTAGTTCTTCCTAGAGTTTCTTGTTTTTCTTCTTTTCTCTTTTTATAACTTCTATAACACTCAACAATTCTTCTCTATAGTCTACTTCTGCTTCTTCATACTCCTCTTCAGTGTCTTGTTTATCGGAGTATTCTATTTCCATGAATATAAATATTTATGTCTCTCTTTCACTGACTTCATCTTCGTCTGATGAGGAATGATATTCTTTGGTGCAAAAACTTTTCTTGAAGACTTTATTTTTTGTTCTTTTGCCTTTATATGTTTGTTTGTTGTTTGAATCATCCTCTTCATGTATTTTATTTTTCTTGTGATAACATGTGTTAGCAAAATGACCAATACCATCACAATTAAATCAAATCAATGGAAGCTTACCTTTATATATGTGACTGGTTCCGTTTTTCAATCTTCTGACAAAGTTGGCCACTTCTTCATAATCTTTTGAGATGTCATTGTTGCTTCTATATTTTTTTTATTTTTTTCTTTCCCTTTGTCTTTGAAATTTTGGATGCTTTGAATTCTTCTTCTTTTATACCTAGATTTTCCTGTTAATTTCTCATTTCATAGGCTATGAAGATTCCATGTAGTTCATCTATGCTTATTGATTCTAGATCTTCTCTTTATTATAGTGCTGAGATCTTATGATCAAATCTCATTGGAAGAGATCTTAGTACCTTTTAAACAATTACAGATTCATCAAATTCTTCTCCCAATCCTATGATTGCATTCACTATTTCATCAAATCGTAATAAGTAAGTTTCAATATTCTCATCTTCCTTCATCTTTAATTGTTCTAATTGACCTCTGTAAGTTTGAAGCTTTGCTACTTTGACTTTTGAATCTCCTTCATAAATATTTTGAGGTTTGTTCCAAATCTCTTTAGCGGAGCTACAATGTATGACTTTGGTATATACCAAATCAAAAAGACCATTCATAAGTTCATTTGCAGATTTTTAATTATTTAGACTGAGTTTCTTTCCGTTGTCATTTGTTGGCGGAACTGTTGGGTCTTTATATCCATCTACAACTGATTTCCAAATCTTAAATACTTTTTCCTGTACATATGTTTTCATCCTTCTACTCCAAAATGCATAGTTATGTCCATCAAACTGTGGTATTCCATTTTATACATAATGTTTCTCTCCATGATCTACCTTTCAGTGGGTAAACTGATTTTTGAAGGAACCCACTCTGATTCCAATTTTTGGATTACTAAGAAGGGGGGTGAATCAGTAATAGAGAAATTTAATCTTTTTTAACCACAGTATGCAAGTTTTATTTATATTTGTGATCAATACATCATTATCATCCAATAAGTGTAGAGTAAATAAACCATGAACAAATGAACAATCAAACACATACAAAGTACACCAGTATTTTTACATGGAAACCCAATGTGAGAGAAAAAACAAGGAATATTTTTTTTCTTATATGTATTTAATAATTACATTCATTGGAAGCACCAACTTCCTTTTTTCTCCATCGGAAAATGAAAGGAGGCTATGACCCCTTATATTTGCAGGCTACAACCTCAGGGAAAATACAACTCCCCAATTCCTTGGATACATCCAGAAGGAGGATAAAACCCCCTATGTTATCTGGCTACAACCAGAAGGTGGCTACAACCACCTATACTTGCCTCGTCCTGCCACCCTAAAATATAAGTGTCAAGTTAAGAAACCACTACCACACCGTCACTATGAGATATACCACTGTAAACATGTATCAACTTGTACCACTGACCTATAATCAACCTGTACCACTACACTGTAATCAACCTGTACCTGAAATGAACCCATACCAACCAAAAATCACAGATACACGACCTGCATCACGCGTATGTACATTCCCTATCTATACTGAAACCCATGTATGTATGCGACCTATATGTTATGCAACCTATGCATGCCTTCTGAAAACTAGGGTTTTCTCTCTTCTGAAAAATTCTGAACCTCTGCAGCCTATTTCACATCAACCTACAACCTCTCACTATGTCCAGACTATAACTGTAACATGTGCATACATCCTCATACACATCCCTTACCCAAAGCATCTATATCTCTCTCTATTCATGTGCCATATAACTGTGTGGAATCATGAACAAGTATAATAACCCTCACATGTGTTATGAGGAAAATCTCTCTATGGCATGGGGTAAATCACAACAGATGGAAATGACTGTAGAAATCAACTCTAATCTCCAGTATGATATATCAAAAAATATGCTAACAAGACAAGGTAAAGGGCCTACCTTTTCCAGACGTTCGATGAAGTCCATCATTGAGCACTTGATGCAAAGAGATACACCTCCAACTTGTCCTAAACAACCAAGCAATGAAAGCATATGGTGATAATATATAAAGTTAGTAGATTCAATATCAGAATCCATCAATATTCATAACAAATATTCCCATTGAATAATAATTCAAATATTTTCAAGACATTAATTGGATGAGAAAAGAGTATTTCTATTAAAATGTAATCAACATAAGTGAATGAATTACAAACTTCCGTGTCGGCACGGTTCAGAACCGAGAAACTAAGTCCCTTCTAGCTGGGCCTCCACCACTTCAACCAGCCACCAAAGGAAAGCTCATATAAGAGAGACAATGAGGTTCTCAATCAAGTAGGGAAGAGCTTGGGGGTTAAACAATGTGTTCATACTTAAAAGGAAAAAGGGATGCAGACTCAATATGAAGTGAATAATTTCTCTAAAGTAACTTTGCTCTCAAAGTTCAATTCTTCTCCTCTTTTTCCATATGTTGGATATGGCCCATTTATAGCCTTCAAATGGAATGGAAGGGCCGATTCAAAACATTTCCAGTATATCGAAGGTCAAGGATCATGGATCCCGTGATGTTACATGGAAACCCAACACCATTTTCAATTTTGGGCACAAAACCCGATGTACGCGGGCTATAATGGTGCAACTTGTGTATATGCATGTTGTATAGTTGTTAGGGCACATATATGTGGAAAAATATTATTTTTAGCTCCAGGAACTGCAAAAAGGGACTTCAAGTCTACATAGGGAAATGGAAAAAGGCCCTCTGAGAAAATTTGCATAGGGTGAGGCAAATATTGCTATAACAACATGAACTAGACATTAAACCCTTTCTGATATTCAACCTCTCAATACATCAACCAATTCACAAATACAAGATCTCAACCATGTATCGCAAGAACCCTTAAACATATGCCAATAAATACAATATGTGCCTCAACACTAACAAGATATATCAATGATAAATATTGATTATACCAGCACTATATTTCTATTGATCTAACTTATAAAGAAGGTCCCATGCAACCACTAATATCTCTAGGGAAAATCCTCAAACCTCCATAACCATTTCTCATGTATATTGTTATAACCTAGGTCTACACCCCTTCCCTTTTCCCTCCTTTTTCCTATACATCAATCCATTCTGAGTTTTGTGGTTACTTGCTTAGTTCATTGCCCGATGCTTAATCATTCCACTTCATGGACCCTGCTTGTCTTTGCTTATTTTTCATTGTTGGCCCTTGTTTATGGAAGGAAGTGAAGATCAAGGAAGAAAAGGTCAAACGTGAACTATGTGGGAGACACAGTGACTGCCACTGGTTCGAAGTAAGCAAAAGAGCAGAAAAGTTGGAGCGAAGTATGAAAAAGAAAGTCGTTGGATGAGGAGATTGAGGATGATAGATCAACAAGGAAGATGGATCCCTTGGACAACTCAGCAAGCAGAGAAAGCCACCATTGGATGATTTGGAGCACCATGTGATGAAGAAGGAAAGACAGGCTGGCGAAGCCCTAAAAAGGTGGGTCAAGTTGAACTAGATTTTTAGACACCTAGGGTTTTGGGTAATTAGGGTTTTGACACCTAGGTTTCAACCTAAGGCTATCGGTGAGGGACTATAATGTATAAATAGAGGTCAAGAGGACCTAGGTCGGGTCGGTACTAGTGTTGGGTATTGATATTGATTTTTGTTGGTTGAGAGATTATTGTATTGTGAGAGAGAGGAGTGATGAGAGTGAGAGCCCTATGGTATTGTAAGATCTTCAGTTGGGTGCAAAGATCAAGTTCTGTAGTTGGGTGTGCAGGAAGGTGGGAGACAAAGAGAAGAAGAGAGAAGATCTGCTGACTAAGAGCACAGATCAGAACTGTAATATTTATCTCAATATATCATAAGCATAGTCCTGTGGGCGTAGCCCTAGAAAGAGGGTGAACCACGTATATTTTGTGTCGTATGTGTGATTGATGACTAGATCTCTGTCATTTTTATACTATTATTTGCACTATTGTGTTAGATCAGATTTATAGTTGCGTAGAGTAGATCTAGCTAATAAGAGATATATGAATGTTGCCTTATTGTTGTATTAGTTCCACTTGATATTCCCCTAGTTGTATACATATCTGTCCTACAAGCCCCCTCTTAGCTACTTCAGGTGAGATTACATCTACTTCACAGGTGTTGCCGAAAGGGCCAGTAGCTAGGGCTTGTTGGTGTGCTATTGGAGTGAACCCTGGGTCTGCCCATGTGCCAACAAATGGTTCCTTTGCCGGGACAGGAATATTTTTAAGGGAATTTCAAGGTGGTTCCCATTGAAGAAAAATATTCCAACAAATGGTTCCTTTGTCGGGACAGGGATATTTTTAAGGGAATTTCAAGGTGGTTCCCATTGAAGAAAAAGATTCAAAAGTGGATAGACGATCAAGAGAGGGACATCAATGAAGCCCAGAACAAGAACCCTAAACTGAGTACTGAAGATTGGCTACAAAGATACATCTTCACCGACATTCACAAGATCTTCTTTGGAGGAATCCACCAGGAGTTTTTTGAGTGGTTGGCTAGGTTAGCCGATACCTAGTTCAAGATCAGATATAGACCTCCTATGGTTTGGACACTGGCACTGATCTAAAAGGTCAAGAGAGTTGAAAACATTGTATCCAGAGAAATAGATCATTGGTTTGATAGTACCATTGGAGGGTATATCACCGAATTTGTTATTGATAGGATAGAATCATATAGCCAAGCCGAGAGATACTTTTTCAAAGGACCCAGATGAAACGTTTTTCACTTTATGAAGCTGAGAATCAAGATGTTGTTGCATGAAAAGAACGTCTTGAAGATACAGTAGATTGGATGGACCTGAAAAGGATAATGTTCAGAAATTCAGATAGTGACAGCGACACAGAAGCTGAACATATGTGCAGTGGAAGAGTATTCAGAGGGGTTCACCTTGAGAACCTGTTTAAGAAAAACTACAGAGAAGAGGGTTTCTACAGTGGAGAAGAGGTAGATCTAACCGACGAAGAACATTCAAAACCCACCAGGATAGAAGAAGGGGAAGATGAAGAACTTCACCAAAGTAAGCCAGAAACCTCAGGAACTGTGTAGATTACTGAAGTAAGTAACATTAACCCTCCTATTGTTTCAATATCACCAAGCAGCCAGAATAGCCAGAACCACCAGATTCTTTAGAGTGTTGTTACTAGCAACTCAACCTATACTCAAAAAGGAATCCTAGGGAACTCTACGACATATGAGATGAGGCTCCCTATATTCATGGGAGATGGATCTGAGGATCCTTATCAAAACTCGTTTTTGTGTGAGGCCGTGTGGAATATTAAAAGTATCACTGACGAAGCCATCAAGAGAACCCAGCTTAGCACTATGCTAAGGGACCACGCACTGAGCTAGTACATGAAACTTGTCCAAGGACTGGCGTAACCTAAGCCATTGAACGAGATCAAGAATGTGTTGATTGTAGAGTTTAAGACACCTAATTTGGAGTCACAATGTATTATGGAGCTAAAAGAGATCAAACAAAAGGTAGCAGAACCTGTTTGGGAATTCAACCAAAGATTCAAGACCCTAACAGGTCGATTAACGTTTCAGATCCTGATGAACAAAACAAAGAATGGTTCATCGCAGCGCTATTACCACACATCAGAGTCCCTATGATGCAGTAGAATATTTCATCGCAGTTAGAATCTTTGGATATCGCCATGAAGCTTGAATCAACACCTATGGGAGAATCTAGCTCAGGCATGAGCCAGATCTTGAGCCAACTAACTAGTTTATCTCTGCAAGTTGAGGATATGAAGAAGGACAAGGGGAAGGACAAAAGAGAAGATATTTGGTATGTCAGATGCAGATATGAAGGTCATGATAAGGAACATTGTCCCTTATTTCATGAGTATTTGGCCTCAGGAGCATTGAGACCCTTGAAGCAAGTTAAAGTGCCCTGGTACGATGTATGTAGAAATAGGCATTGCCCAGGTGAGTGATATGACATGCGGAAGTATGTTCTGAAACCCACAAACTTGTATTGCACATTCTATAAATTAGTGGGGAATGATGATCAATATTGTAGAGCTTGCGGTCTCATGCATGAGAGGTCGAGGGACATATACAAGATTCAAGGTGAAGTACAACAAGAAGGAAACACTCCGCAATACAACACTCCAAGGAGAGGAAACTTCAATCATCGCGGTGGATACAAAGGATGAGGAGGAGGAGGAGGTATGGGTCGAGGCTAAGGACAAATAATATGTTATAATTGCATGCAACTAGGAAACTTGGTAAGGGATTGTCAGAATCCTTGCACAACCTACAGTTATTGTAACTCTTTCGAGCATGTCATAAAAGAATGCCCTGTGTTTTTGGATAAGCTTTAGGAAAGATGAGGACCCCAGCATAACCCACAAGTGCAACTGATATATGCTGAACCACTCGAAACAGACACTGGAGTCATTTTTATTACTCGAGGAGGCACTGCTACAAGAGAAGATAGAACAATCCAAAGGAATATCACAAAAGAGTCAAGTATTAGGAAAGTTATGGAGAAGACTTAGAATTTTGATGCAAGGAAAGAAAGACAAATCTTCGAGGAAGCAAGACAGGAGTTCAAGGGGAACCAAGGATCCTCATATAAAATGTGACCATTAATAAAAGAGTATGGAATGCCTCAGGAATTTGATCAATCGGCTTCACCGAAAGAAGGAAAAGAGGTAAGTAAACTCATCGAAGTTTTGTACACTTGTCTTAAGTTAATTGAGGATGAGAATGTTGTGCAACAGTTATAGAACCTAATCAGGCAGTATGAGCTAGGAAAGGCATACCCCTTACTGAAGAGGGAAGTACACCATATTGGTAAGAAGAGAAGAAAAAACAAAGAATTACATTTGAATGCTCAAATAGGAGAGTATGATATAGACTATGTGGTCCTCGACTTAGGTTCGGAGGTCAATGTCATGACGAAGCAAACTTGGGCACTAATGGGAAAACCGAAGTTGATCTATTCCCCGATCAAGCTTAGAATGGATAATAAACAATATGATAGCCCATTTGGATGATTGGAGCATGTCCCTATGGACATCGACGGAGTTAGGACCTTTGCAGATTTTGAGGCAATTGAAATTGTTGATGATAGTTGCCTTTACCCTGCATTGCTAGGAATTGATTGGGCCTTCGAAAATTCTACTGTTGTTGATTTAAAGAAAAGATGCATGACATTTGAAAGAGATGGCCTTAGGTTCATTGCACCCTTAGATCCATCTGAGGGTATGTGATATACAGATCCCATCAGAGAATAAGACCACACATATGAGTTGGAAAACATATATAAATTAACAGCTAGACAACTGGATTATATCAACCCTACTGCCAATGGAAATATAAGTTGGCGAAGTGAAAATGCGTGTTCATTAGATTCAAAAGAAGCGTTGGAGAGCTGGAAGAACTAGATGTATGAAGTATCCACAAGGATATGTG
The DNA here is from genome assembly GCA_009831015.1 of Picea engelmannii. NCBI lineage: Eukaryota > Viridiplantae > Streptophyta > Pinopsida > Pinales > Pinaceae > Picea > Picea engelmannii. Next base: position 61,724 of record ML821972.1, read on the forward strand.
CTCAACTGACTAGAGAAGTTCGCTGGATTGGTACAACAATAAGTAAATTACCTACCTTTGATGGTCTGAATCCTATAGAAGCCTTCCTCTCAGATTTTGAAACAAGTGTACCAGCACAACAGAGGTTGTTGGCTATGGATGAGGCCCTAAAAGATACACCAAGAAGATGGTGGGGGATGCACAAAAGAAATATTATAGACTGGACACAATGTCGGACCTTGATGACAGCGCGGTTCTCAGCACAAGTAGGAAGCTGCGAAGTGAGGTACACAGGTCGAAGTTGCCCAAAGGGCCATGTGTGAAGTTGCGAAGAATCCTGGAGTGACATTACTCGAGAAAAATGGGTACACAGATTCATTAACATGATGGGCACGACCCCTATTAACTGGTACATTCAAGAGGAGTTGTGCCTCATCACTGCAGATTGGGAAGGTATGCTTCAGAATTTTGTAACCACTTTTTTGTTTGAAAGTGAATTTCCTTCAGTAGATCAAGAACTATAGATTGTGAGACAAAAATTATTTAAGGAGGCATCTAGCCTCCCTTTGGAGAAATAAGAGGATGAATGGACTGCGCCATTCCAGAAACTACAAGGATGTTACAACATTAATGCTTATGCAGATGATGATCCGAGGAAAGTAAACATTGTTGAGATAGAAGGCCACAGGGATATGGAAGGACCAGGAGTTGAGCTACCATTCATTGGATAACCGATCAAGATAAAGAAAGTCAATATTGGGACAGTGGAGACATCGAAGCTTGCCAATGTTGGAGATTACTAGGATGCTTCTACCATTGACAAAATTATAGAATTACTGCACGAGTATCGGTACTTGTTTCCGACCAAGTTCACTAGTATGAAGGGTATCAAAGGACCTATGGGAGAGATGAGAATACCTTTGAAACCAGATGAAAATATAGTCAAGCAAAGACCCTACAGATTGAACCCAAAATATAAGGAAAAAGTGAAGAATAAGCTCAACATAATGTTAGAAGCAGGGATTATGGAACTGTTGCTTGTGGAGCCTGATTATCTTCCTGATGCAGAGGTCCTTTGCTTTCAGCTGTGTCTATACCCCATGAAGTATTTACACCCCAGAAGTGTGTACACTCTTCCACGCGGGGGAGTGCAGAGGGGGGGTACCCCCTCTGCGGGGTCCGGGGGGTCCATCCCCCAGGCTGGGGGGTCTGGGGGCAAGTGGGCCCCCAGCGGGGGTTCGGGGGTGAAGCCCCCGAAGCAAAAATTGCCTTATAAAAGTATATTGTAATTTCATTGTAAATCTAGACCGTTCATTATAAGGTCGCAGATCTAACGGTAGAGATTATGTTAGGGTTTTTTGCCCTAGAAGGTAACCCTCTTTTATGAGGGAAATGTATTGCGGCTATGTACGAGTTGAATATTGTATTTCTGAGAGAGGAGACTGTGAGAGAAAGAAGAGGAAGTTACAACGGGTTTTGCTGTAGGTTTTATCCCTTCATTTTGCTGGATAATAATAAAGGAAGGACCTGGCAATTTCTCTGGTGGACATAGCCCACACTGGGTGAACCACGTAAATCTGTGTCTCTCTTGTATTGTGTGTCTTCTGTGTTTT
>ML821972.1:66975-79394 GCA_009831015.1 Picea engelmannii
TGGTTTGCACAAGACCAGATATTGCACATGCAGTGGGAGTTGTGAGAAGGTATATGAACAATCCAGGTAAAGAACATCGGGAGGCAGTAAAGTGGATTCTCAGGTATTTGAGAGGTACTACTACACATGCATTATGTTTTGGACGTTCAGACACTTTTCTACAGGGATATGTTGATTCAGATATGGCAGGTGATAAAGACAGTAGGAGGAGCACCACAGGGTATGTTTTTACTATAGGTGGAAAAACAGTAAGTTGGATTTCAAAACTACAAAAGGTTGTTGCACTTTCAACAACAGAGACAGAGTATGTTGCTGCTACAGAGGCTAGTAAAGAAATGATTTGGTTACAAAGGTTTATGGAGGAATTGGGAAAGAACCAGGAGAACAACAAGTTGTACTGTGATATTCAGAGTGCCATTCACCTTGCAAAGAACTCGGCCTTCCATTCGAAGACTAAGCATATATAGTTGAGGTACCACTTCATACAATCCGCCTTGGAAGATGGACAATTGAAGCTGGAAAAGATACACACTAGCCATAATCCTGTAGACATGTTAACAAAGGGAGTAACCAGGGAGAAACTGAGTTCTTGCTCAGTTTCAGTTGGTCTTCAAGATTGAATATGAAGATGAGAAATTTGTCAGGTCCAAGAAGTTTCAAAGTCTAGCATATACAACAACAGTGGAGTTATTGAGATCAGTCTCCAAGTGGGAGATTGTTGGTTGTGGAGCCTGATTATCTTCCTGATGCAGAGGTCCTTTGCTTTCAGCTGTGTCTATACCCCATGAAGTATTTACACCCCAGAAGTATGTACACTCTTCCACGTGGGGGAGTGCAGAGGGGGGGTACCCCCTTTGCGGGGTCCAGGGGGTCCATACCCCCGGCTAGGGGGTCTGGGGGTATGCGGCCCCCCAGTAGGGGTTCGGGGGTGAAGCCCCCGAAGCAAAAATTTCCTTATAAAAGTATATTGTAATTTCATTGTAAATCTAGACCGTTCATTATAAGGTTGCAGATCTAACGGTAGAGATTATGTTAGGGTTTTTTGCCCTAGAAGGCAACCCTCTTTTATGAGGGAAATGTATTGCGGCTATGTACGAGGTGAATATTGTATTTCTGAGAGAGGAGACTATGAGAGAAAGAAGAGGAAGTTACAACAGGTTTTGCTGTAGGTTTTATCCCTTCATTTTGCTGGATAATAATAAAGGAAGGACCTAGCAATTTCTCTGGTGGACGTAGCCCACACTGGGTGAACCACGTAAATCTGTGTCTCTCTTGTATTGTGTGTCTTCTGTGTTTTTTGTTTCTGCATTTGTTTTATTTTATTTCTTCGCAGTCCTGTTTTTCTAACAGGAACCCGTCGAAGAGTCGGAGTGGATCAGCCCTATGGTGGTGCAAGACAAGAAGATAGGTGAGATCAGGATCTGCATGGATCTCAGGAAGATGAATGATGCTTGTTTGCATGATCCTTTCCCTACACCATTCACATATGAAGTGTTGGACAATGTGGGAGACCAGGAGGTATATTCTTTTACAGATGGGTTTTCAGGATACCATCAGATCCATATTTCCAAGGAGGACCACCACAAGACCACATTTTCCACAGAATGGGGATCCTACCAATACAAAGTGATGCCATTTGGACTAAAGAATTCCCCAGCCATCTTCTCCAGGGTGGTGGTCGAAGTGTTCAAAGAATTTTTTTCATAATTTTTCAGAAGCCTATTTTGATGAATGGACTATTTTTAGTTTGATGAAAAATCATATTGAATGTCTAAGAATAATGTTGGACAAATGCAAACAATGTCAAATTGATTTAAATGCAGACAGCGTCAAACAAAATATGGTGACTGCACCCATTCTGGTCTTTCCAGACTAGAGTAGAGAATTTAATGTCCATGTCGATGCATCCTCTATTGCATTAGGAGAAGTATTGACACAACCTGGAGAAGGGGAGATCAACTATCCATTAGCATTTTCCAGCAGAAAGCTATCTACAGCTGAAATTAATTACACTACTACAGAGAGAGAGAGACTAGCCATGGTGTATGAACTGCAAAAATTCCTCCATTACTTACTACGAGGACACTTTAAAATGTTTATTAATCACTCTGTGTTGAAGTACCTAGTCAAAAAGCTAGTGTTGGGGAGAAGAATATGCATATGGCTTATCCTATTTCAAGAATATGATTTTGAGATCATAATTAAGCCAGGAAAAATGAATAAGGGACCTGGCCACCTGTCGAGGTTGGAACATGGAGAAGAACCCATCAGTCTGGAGGATACACTACCAGATGTAAAGCTGCTCGACATTAGGAAGATGGATGACCACTTCACAAACATAGTCCAATTCCTGTCAACAGGAATGGCTCCAAGTGAGTATACAATTTCCCAGAAGAAATAGCTAGTGGTGCGCGCTGCAGACTTTTCACTGATAACTGGTCAGCTATATAAGATGGGACCTGATGAGATACTAAGAAGATGTGTGATGGATGTAGAGCACCTGCTGATCCTCGTAGAAGCTCATGAAGGCATCACATGAGTACATTACGCAGGGAAAGCAACTGCGCACAAGGTTCTGCGAGATGGCCTTTGGTGGCCTAATTTATACAAAGATGCTAAAGAGTATACCAGATCCTGTGATGTATGCCAGAGAGTTGGAAAACCATCCCAAAGAGATGAAATTCCACTAGCATCACAGATGAACCTACAAGCATTTGAAAAGTGGGCCATTGACTTTGTGGGACCTATAAACCCACCAGGAAAGTGCATAGGAGCAAGTTACAATATTACTGTGACAAAATACTTAACCCGATGGGATGAAGCAAGAGAAGTCAAGGACTGTAGTGAAACTACATATACGCATTTTATATTTGATGACATAATAACTAGGTTTGGATGCCCTAAGGTCCTTATGAGTGATCAAGGTACACACTTCATCAACAAGACAGTTGAAGCCCTGAATGAAGAATTTGCAGTCCACCATCAGAAGAGTACACCTTACCATCCACAAGCAAATAGAACGGTTGAAGAATTCAACAAGATCTTGGAAACAACTTTAACAAAGATTTGCAACATGAACAAGGATGATTGGGATTTAAGTGTATGATTAGTACTTTGGGCTTATAGAACCACTTGCAAGAAATTAACAATGCATACCCCTTTCAAGTTGGTTTATGGTATCGAAGTTGTTGTCCCGATGGAGTACTTGGTACCAAGCTTAAGAATTGTTGCGTTTACAAACATGGATGATACTGGCGATGTTCTTGAGAGGCTTTCCCAGCTAGTTGAACTAGAAGAAGACATATTTATTGTAGGATTCCATCAGCAAGTACAGAAGGAAAGAGAGAAGGCCTATCATGATAGACACATCAAGAAGAAGGCATTTAAGCAAGGTGATTTAGTACTGGTGTATGACAGTAAATTTATAAGACATCCAGGGAAGTTCAGAATGCATTGGCTTGGACCATATGAGATCGCCTATGTTACACAAGGAGGAGCTGCGCAGCTGAAGACAATGAAGGGAGAATGGAAAGAAGGATTAGTGAATGGGAGTCGGCTGAAGTTGTATTATGACAACCAACTACTTTGCAACTCTTAGTAAAATCAAGGAGAAAAGGTTCTAGGTACGAGGTGCAGTTGAAACTGGGTACCAGACACATAAAAGATAGTCTTCATAATGATGGAAAGGAGGCATAAAGAAGAAAGCAAGGGCTGCACTGCACAGACCAAAGACGAAGTAAAACTAGAGGATCAAATCTAAAGTGCCTTGGGATGAGTCACAGGTGAGCTTTTGGGGCCTGTTGGCCCTTGGTTATGGAAGGAAGAAAATATTGAGGAAGAAAAGGTCAAATGTGAACTGTGTGGGAGACACAGTGACTGTCACTAGGTCGAAGTAAGGAAAAGACTAGAAAAGCTAGAGCGAAGTAAAGAAAGGCAATCCATTGGATGAGGAGATCAAGGATGACAGATCAACAAGGAATATGGATCGAGGAAAATTCAGCAAGCAGAGAAATCCACCATTGGATTCTTTAGAGAATCACACGATGAAGAAGGAAAGACAGGCTGGTGAGGCCCTATTATAACCCTAAATTGCACCACACATGCTTACCTAGCATCAGGCCAACTCATATTTCTTCCTTGCCAAAGCCATGCTGAATAAACTTATGAAAATCCTCTTAAATCAAGTGGCATGTGCCCTAACCCTCTACTGCACGCGTTGGAATGCTGGCAGGCCTATTACTGCACGCGTTGGAATGCTGGCTAACCTACTACAACCCGTGTTTACCTAACAAAGCACAAAAACAGGAAAGTTTCCGATGGCACAAAAAGCTATGTGTTAGTTAACTGAAACTCCTAGCCAGGCATGGCCAAGATTTCATCCAAAACCCTAGCTCCTTCTAGCCTATAAAAGAAGGGCTAAGGGTACTATTTGGAAGGAGGAAAATCATAGCACAGAAACTCTTCCCAATTGTCGAATCCATTTGTCCCAACCCTTTAGCCTTTCCTCAAGCTCAAGGAGAATTAAAGCAAAGTAGTTGGAGGACAAAGAAGAGGAGGAGCCCAGGATCAGGATCGAGGAATGATGGCTGATCTCTGTCATTATTGTAAGTTGATTCATCTTGAGATTAGTAAAAGAATACTTTTCCCGTCCCAATGCACGAGTTATATATGTTTTATTTGATTTATGCTTAATCTATAACCCTCAAGTAGAAAAATAGCATGCATGCATAGTGTTTTGTCTTGATTGCAGGATTGCCTTTGGAAGGAGCAACGTAAGGAAGCGGATAAAGCACAATGGACGATCTACACCAAACATCAGTAAAAAGGTTAGTAGGTCTTTTCCATGCTTGTGTGTGAAAAAGAGGTTTGATTTTTGGGGTGATAGGTTAAAATTGATTTATTTAGGGTCATGATCTGCATGCAAGTTTAAGCCCTAGCTTATTAGTTTGTAGGGTATTATTTCCCAACAATAGAATTGACGACTCCACTGGGGAAGATACTCTTAGGGTTTCCGGATTTAAGTGAGGTTTTTGGGTAGTTTAAAGGAATAGATTTTCTGTTTCTTTGTTTGTTTGTTTTCTGTTAGGTCAGAGCTAGCAAGGAACCTGGTTCTTAATACCATTTTTTCCTTAACTGTCGCTTGACATTTATTATCGGGACACACAGAGGTACACGCAGCCTGCATAAGGCCTGCACGTGTGTAACCCACGCCCTAACCTTCTGCAGCCCGCGTTTGAACGCTAGCTGCAGAGGTTTTAGTAGCGTGTAAGAGTCAGAAATCTTAAGAGGAAGTCCCCTCTTCCCCTGTCAGAATTATACATTCTCAGGGGGATTTCTGGATCCTGTCTAGGTCTTGCTGGTTCATGGTCTTGTTTCAGTTTTCTTTATTGCATTTGTTTTATTTTTGCAAATTATCTTTCTTTTCTGTTGAAGAAGAAGCATCCAAGCCTTTAAGAGACCCTGGTTGTCAATACCAGAGGCTTTTTCGAGGTCTGGGCTGCCCGTGTTTAAGTTTTGTCTTAGCATTCATACATACACGCGGCCTGTCCAAGTTTAGCCCGCAGGTACCCGCGCCCTATTATAGCTCAGCACGCGTTTTCCCACGTGCTGTTTCAGTGACAGTCGCGGGCTTGATTGGGTTCTTTTCAATCAGGGTGGGGAAGTCATCCCCTCCTGTGGTGAGAAGTGTTCCTCTCAGGAGTTTGAGTCTAGGGTGGCACAGTCAGTAGGTTAGGGCCTCATACCCTTAGCCTGTTCTTTCTTAATTGATTGTTGATAGAAAAGACTAAAAGAAAAAGATTTTCTTTTATGGTTTTTAGACAAGCGTAGGAGTCAGTGCTTTATTGATTGCCACTTGTGCATCTTTGCTCTAGTTCTTTGCAATCTGCGCTTTAAGCCAGAATTTTATTTTGTTTTCTTGGTTTTGTGCTTGTCAGCATTTTCCCTTTGTTGCTTCATTTAGCACTGAAAAAAAAAAAAATTTCTCTTTTTCATTTGCTTCTTTGTTTGATGATTGTGTTGTTGCATCAATAGCTAGGAAGAAGACTTTTTTCATAAGTTTTTGCAGTGCATTTAGAGCATAAGTAGCTCGCAGATTGAGCGAAATTCCTTTATGTTTGCTGCATGAAATCTTAGAAAATTTGAAAAGAAAAAGAAATATTTCTTGTTGAAAAGTTGATGGTTTTTGCATTTTTTGTAAAAGTTTTTGTTTCCAAGCATTTCTTATTCATTTTTCTTTGAGTCTTTAAACACCATTAGTTTCACCTTCATACCTTGTGACTTAAAAAAACCCATTAAAAGCAACGCTAATTTAAAATCTATTAGACTCTTTTGTTTGTAGGGTTCATACACTAGCTCAGGACTAGGGCCTTGGAATAGGTTGGAGAGTAAATTCTCCAAGGCCACTCAAACCAAACATTGGAGTCTGTCAATAGGGAGTGTAGAAGTCCAGTTGCATGAAAGTTATCCGGGACCCCCCTCTAACACAGGGGCTAAAGATGAGGTCACATAAGGAAAGGTAGCATAGATAACCCTTCCAAAGCTGGACCAAGCGTAGTGGAGAACACATATCGAGGATTTGTTAAGGGATTCCGTCCTTTGCATTTGCCACGAGGCTTTGTGGGTCTCGAATATATTCAAGGTCCTCAGTTGTCTTCTAGACCATTTTCTCTCGATACCCTTGACAGGTTTCAGGCTTGATACCCTGCTCATTGTGGTCTACCCGACTATCGATTGTACCCACCTGGTGACTGTTCGCGTGCTGGCAAACTAGTTGCCAATCTTTTCTAGGGACATACACAGGTGACTGTGGGGGTATACCGCGATACCTAGGACAGACATCGGGCCACTCTTTGTAGAGTATACCCAGAGGGTGCTTCCGTATTCGAGTTGCACTTGCACCAGTAAGTTGCTCTAGTGTTGGTTATTGTAACTGTTCTTCCAACTGGTTTAGTGTTTGTTTGATTTATCTTTTAGGGGCTTCTTTTTAGTGGGTGTTACTATTTGCACATGTAGAATACCTTAGCGTGTCATGGATCTTCTCACACAGTGGAGGATTCAGAGCTCCACCGGTCACGAAGGCTTCTGGGCCTACCGCCGGTTATACTGGAGCCACCCCCTCCACCGTTGAGGCGAAGGCTAGACCAACAAGGGTCTTTCGAAGCAACCGGGTTACAAACCATTGAACCTGAACAAATCCCAGAGGAATCAACCGCTAATATTGGTACGGTTGAAACCTCAACCACTGATACTTGGCTGCAAGTTATTGTGCCAATTCAATTTTACTAACGCTTGTCAGTGCCTCACACAGCTATGGCAACAAACGCTGTTACTTCCTCTGGGAATTCTTCCATTCCCATCACCATTGCTACCACAGGAGAATAATCTCCTAAATTGCTGTCATCAGTCTAGGCCACCATGGTCTTGACCGCAACTACGTCGCACAGTGGACTGTCCCCATCTATCGCAGTGGCCACACCTCCCTTCACACCTAGTGCGACAAGCCCTCCGTTCTCATACAGTATGCCTAGTTTGGGTACCAGTCCTACACTCACTTACTCCACTTTACAGACTTTGGGTCTGGGGGCAGGGAGCTCTAACGCTCCTCTGCAAGGTCAACTTGGGGGCATTCCTATCCCTTTCAATGCCTTTCCTTACGCTGGAGGTCATATCTCTCCTTCATCCCCTTCGCTTGGTGGTCTGCATCAGCAGTCCACTGGGCAGCCTGCACACACGAGTTCATTTGGAGTCGGGAGTCAAGGAACACTTGTGCAAACTCTATTGGTAGGATCGTCACCATTTTTTTGGAACGGGACGTTTGGTAACAACACTTTCACATCCACTACTTTCCCATCTAGGGGCAGACCCATTTTTGGACAGTCTACTCCAGCACAGGGTACTATTCCTGCGCCGGGGGCACATATACCAGGACCTTGGAACTCAGGACAAGGATCCGTTCCTTCCTCTAGAATGTCATTCTGGGGTAATTCTTTCCACAGTCAATGGAACCCCGAACAGACTTCTATGCCTCTCCCATCAGGACCGACATGGGGTAATCCTTCCCAAAGTCTGTCAAACACGATGAATGCCCAACATCCTATGTCCTTCATGGGGAATCAGCCAATGATGTCTCCGCAGATCCAAAACCCTTACGCTGGTCAGGGCCATGGTTTCTACCAGAATCTGGGCCAGCAACCAAACTTTTCCTGGCAACCTGGTGCCAGTCAAACTCCAGGACCCTTTTTCCCAGGCTATCAGCAGCAACCCAAACTACCATTCCTGGCAACATTACACTTGCCAGATTTGACACGGTTGTTAAATGATCCTATCTATCACGATCCACGTTGGCCTCCTATGCCAACGAAGTTTCCTTCGGACATTCCAAAGTTCGAGGCCAAGCCTAACGAAGATCCAGGTGATCACATGACTACTTTCTATCTTTGGTGTTCATCTAACTCATTGAAAGATGACTCCGTCCAGTTGCAATTGTTTCAACGCACTCTTATTGGGAGTGCCGTGAAATGGTACATAGAGGTTGATCGTTCACGATATTCTTCTTTTGGCGAACTGGCGATGGCCTTCCTTAATCATTTCTAGTTACCTGTGAGATACGACACCGACATAGAGTTGCTAGCCAATTTTGAACAGATGACAACAGACCATATCTTTGATCATATCCGATAATGGAGATGTCGAAAGAGTCTAATCAAAGTACTAGTTCCACCAACATTCCTGCTAGAGTGGTTCCTTAAGTCTTTAGTTCCACAATTATCCAAAGACGTCGCAACTTCTGGGGTTTTCTTCGAGGAATATGCCATCATGAGGGCTCAACAATTTGAGCTTTTCTATTCTCAGTCTGGTTTATTATACAACATCCTGCCAGATGCGCCACGCTCAATATTGGATAAAACTAGACAGAGAGTCAGACCACATGCCGATGGTATTGTTGGTTCCGCACAAGCCAAGTCCGCTGAGCAATTGACAAAACAATTGCAACAGTTATCTATCCAACACTCAGCGGCTAGCCATACTACTGCTTTGGCTGCTCCTCCTACCCAAACGTCGGAAGTACACTCCATGCAGACGACTAACCCAAAGGCCAACCAGTAGCCTGAAGGGAAGAAAAAACAACGCAAGAAGGGTAAGGGGGAGAAAAAACCCACTAATAATGCTGGCGAGGGCACCACGGAAAAACGGAAGGCGAGGTATCCATGCAACTTATGTGTGGAAGACCACCCATCCCATCTATGTCCTCGACTTGCAGAGGCCCAAAATTTTGTCACACAGTAACAACAAGCCGTGTTGACTAATCCCTTTCAGCATGGGCAAAATTTAACTCAAGCCTCTGCAAGTGTCAAAGGGGGCAGTCAAGAAACTTGCCCTCCTCCTAACACTTCCTCATACATGAATGTATACATGGTTAGGGGTGATGCTTTAATAACTACTAGAGCACATGACTATAGTAAACCAAGCGCCTCTGAGAAGGGAAAAGAAGCTGATATCCCATCTCTTCCTCTACAGATTGAGAAGACGTTGGGTGAAACAATGAAACACATTCCAAAGGGTGCATTTAAGAAAGCTTCTCACAATCCAAATGCAAGGGCCGCCCAAAATTACTCTGTGGTGGAAGATTTATCCCAAACCCCTTGTGCTATGTCAACTTTGGAGGTCCTCTAAAGTTGCCCTGCTCAGAGGAAATCCTTGTTGACTGCTTTAGGCTCTACTGAGACTTTTAACCCGGGTACCATCATGTTAGATACGACTAACTTGAAACCTCCTCTACCTTACCATGTCGCATTTCAGATAGTAGTGGCTCATCCCACGAAAACTTTTACATGGAATATCTTCCGCACGGTGGTCGACGAGGGTGCTTCGACTTGCGTTATGTTGTTAGCATGCTGGAAAGACATTGGTGATCCCGAGTTGTCTCCTTCACCTACTCTCCTCACTGCATTCGATGGTCATTCTTTCCGACCACATGGCATCATTCCTTCTTTCCCTGTGTAGTTAGGAGGAAAGACTGTGTGCATTGAAGTAGAGGTAGTCGATGCCCCCCCTCAACTATAATCTCTTGTTAGGTCGTAGTTGGACTTATGCTATGCAAGCAGTGGTTGCTACGGTTTTCCGAGTCTTGTTGTTTCCACACGAGGGTCGGATAGTGACCATTGATCAATTGTCCTTCTCTAGGCCTGACCCAACCTTGGGGGCATCCACGGTTCCCATGATTGATAATCCTCAAGCCGATGTCGTTAAAGTAGGAGTTGGTCTGTGCCCATCCTTGATGGGTACTTTTGATTACCCACCTCCTCATGGCGATGTCCAGTTTATATCGACTCACCACAAGGCTGATATTTTTCACGTCTCGTCATTCCGCATGACCTACTTTCAGGATCTGTGGATTCTTCCTTCCCCATCAGCCACGATGGATGAGACAGGGCATGCTGGCATGTCCATGCCCTTGTCAGTTGCTGAAGTAGCGTACTCTTTGTTCTAGCAAGCTTCAACTAAGCCTGATCTGACTCCCGCACAAGAGTTGGATCCACCTTTAGAGCCTATCTGGGCTTAGGGTTCTCTCACCAACACTGATTCGTTAGACTTAGTCTTGCCTTCTGACGAAGCTGTAATCGAAGCAATGACTAGTCCAGACAAACCTTGGGAAGATCTTCATCACAGATCATATTTCCTCCCAAAGTTAAGACGAATTAAAGCAGGAGAATTCACTGTGACTATGACTGGAGATAGGTCTTGTAATACTAATCCCTTAGCTACACACAAGATCTATGTTGAGGGTAATATGGCAACCATTTCTGCAACGATACCTATCAATATCTCCATAACCCCTGGCATCACAGACAATGTTTTTGTCAGAGAATACAACTCCTTTGAGGAGGTGCCAGGCATTGACCCACAAAGATTCTATCATGAGCTACCTTTGTTGTTTTTCAAGATCGCTTTGAGATCTGAAAGCAACATCCGGCGAGACTGCATTTATGCTTTTCGGTCTCGTCCGGATTAACTGAGAAAAGTAACCATTATGGAGTCTTCTTTAAGCCCTTTTCAGACTCCTTAAAGATGAAAAGATTGCCGAGTGACCTTGTTTCTTCACACTCGTTAAATTGGTCCAGAAGAACGTTACTTAAACGGGTCTCCTTTTAATCCCTTTTCAAACCCTTTAAAAATGAAAAGATTGCCGAGCGATCTTATGGCCTTCCACGCTCGTTAAACTGAAATTTGAAGTCACGTCTGTCTGGCGGTAGTTTACCCCTTTTTCTGTCCGGACGGTCAACTGTACGAACAAAAGGAATACTCTATTGAATTCCAATTCTTTATAAGAGTATCCTCAGGTAAAATTTTATTTCTTTTTTCGGGCTTGAGGGACTAAATTTACAAAAAAGAAACCCCCCGGAGTCCATAGTTAAGCTCTTTTCAGACTCCCTAAAATTGAAAAGATCGTCGAGTGACCTTATTCTTTCACACTCATTAAAATGGTCCAGAAGAACATTCTTGACAGAGTCCATAGTTAATCTTTTTTCAGACTCCTTAAAATTGAAAAAATAGCCAAGTGATCTTGTCCTTGTCACACTCGTTAAAATGGTTTTGAATCGACGTCTAATCGGTGCTAGTTTACCCCTTTTTTGAACTGAATAGACTATTGACGAAAAAGGCACCCCAATGGAGTTTCCTTTTATGCTTTTTCAGACTCTCTAAATATGAAAAATCATCGAGCTTCCCTTCTCTGGTTTTGTTAAAATTACATCGAAGGACGTTACCATTGTGTGTTCTATCAACCGCATTTGCATACCTTACCCATTAGCCTAGTAACAGTTTGCCTTTGCGTCTTAACACCTTTGGCCACTGGAGGATTTTTCTCGAGTATCATTTCCCTAGAACATCAGTCTTGTCCTTGTGCCTTGAGCTTGTATGATTGTTGTACTCATTCCTCCATTGTAACATAATATTCTTTTATTCTTTTTCAAAATCATCAAAAAGAACAAAAAAATCAAATATACCCCAAAAAGAGGATGGGAAAAGTATTTTCTTTATTGGCAGCATCATGAGTCGCCCTTGGATAAAGCACATATGTCCATTTGATTCAGTAGACCATGGGATGTAGTACGACCTTAGGAAGCTTTGCTCTCTATATAGAGTTGTGTCCTCCACCGTTTGGTTACTCTTCCAAACATATGGAGAGTTTACGTTGCCTCCTACTTCGTAGACTTATGATTAACAGATATGCTACCTGAGTCTTATCACTTGTCGTGCTATTTTCCAAGGGATGTTTGTCACTAAGCTTGAGTCGGCCCCTCTGCAATATGTCTCTTGTCCGCATACCCAGCCATCCTGAACGTCCAATCAAGTCTTTGTTCGAAATCACTGAAGCCTTCAGTCCGATCATCAAGATTATCAAGTCCATAACCGAC
>ML821972.1:110578-160413 GCA_009831015.1 Picea engelmannii
CATGTGGACCCATGGCATCCAACCTATGGGATTGCAGCCCCAAGGGAGCCCAAGCTAGGCTTGTTCTTCCAAAAATGCCCACCAACTAGGTCATGCAAAGACAAATAAGCATGCCCTCCAAGGATCTCAAGTCATAACATCATTATAAGTGAATCCAATCAATAAATTATCCACCTAAGCATGTGCATAAAATATCACTATATCAAACAATTAATTTCTCAAAGACATTATGAGACTTGTCAATCTTGAATATGGGATGGTTGACGAGGTGTCCTATTGGGTAGATCTTTCCCTAGGTCAACGAAAGTTTCCAAGAGATCCCTCTCGAAGCCATGTAAAGTGGGTGAGGTGGTTGGGGTCAAGACTCGCTTATGAAATACAAGAGGTCGCAGTGTCTCATTCATGGGTGCCTTTGTAGAGGGTGTGTGGTACCTTCATCCGTAATGCACTTTTTCCAAGCCCATTATTTGTCATTATTTTATTCTTTCATAATTTTAAGGAAAGGTTGAAGTCCATTTCCCTCGTGTGGTGTTCAAATAATGGCAATGTCACCCACAAACACCTAGAGGAAATGAGAAGGTTGGTTCATGATGACACCCCCTTTCTCTCAGCCATGCAACTGAGAGCCATTATCCTGGCTTGGTGACCAAATGATGGTAATGTCATACCACTATATATTCATGGACATGATAGGTCGACTCGTGATGAGAACTCATATCCTTCAACTAAATTTTTAAGAATTTTTAATCATATTTCACCGTGGGTCCCTTTTTACTCAAAGATAAGTGTTTCATTTCTTCTAGAAGGTTCATACATAGGATTTTGTCTTTTACCCAACATCAATCCCTCTGGGCATTTAGCCCTTTCTTCCTATAGAATGAGGGATAACCCCTTCTTGGGTCAATACACCTTAAAGTCCCAAGAGATAAGGAAATGAGGGGAAATAATGATGGAAAGTGGTAAGTATGGTCAGGAACGGTACAATGGCTCTTCAAGGGAGTTTCTACTAGAAAAACCATCCCCAAGGAAGACCACTTATTAGGGCACAATTTCAACCACCAAGGTGAAGTAGGGAAAAAGGCATAATGTCCAACCATACATCATGAAATCTAGAGAAATCTAAGATACAACATACTCAAATGGATTAAATATTGAAATCATGCTTACCATAATACTGACTTGTACCTCATGGAGAAAGGCCCACTTCCTTCCAGAAGCCAGCTGATGTGGTGGATGCCATATGGATATATGAAACCATGTGTGGTGGTGAGAGGGGTCTCCAAGTGTGCAAAAGGGTACTTTTGGTCATGTAGTCTCTCGACACTCCATATCTGCAACCTGAAGGCCTCGATACATAATCTCCTTAGTTATACATAAAATGGGGATAACAAGCACAACATCACAACACCTCATGTCGATAGAAAACATATGAGATTTCAGGTGGTACTGACCAATTTGTAGGCACACATTTTTGCAACACTCACCACATTTCATGGAACTTCCGTTTGCCAATAATGATTTGAAAATTGTTGACTTCATAGATATACTAATTGATTTACTGGGCCTTATGACAATGAATAAAATTATGGGAGTTTCCCCTATCAATTAGGATTATGACTTTCCTATTCTTAATTTAGCCAATTATCTTGAGGGTTTAGGGAGAAAAGAAGCCAGTGAGGGCATTTAGGGAAATCAATGGTTTAACTCCTAGTGGATTAGAGCATGGTGTAGGATCATCTCCTTCAGGTAGCTCTTCCACAGGGGAAAATTCAACCTACTCGTTAGAAACATCCTCATAAATGGCCATAAAAATATTATTTTCCATACACTTGTGCCCCGGAAAATATTTTTCATCACAACTATAGAAGACATCCTTGAGTTGGAGTTCAACCATTTCTACCTGAGTCAATTTCTAGATATTGAGAGGAGTAGCATGAGGAACATGATTAGTATTTTTAGGGAGAGTAATAAAAGATATTTTTAAGCTTTGGGAAAATACAACATGTTGTGTTTCCTTAGTGCATTTAGTAGCTTCCACCCAAGTGTGGAGGTGAGCCATTAGAACCTGAGATTGGATTTCATCCTTAAGGAATCTGATAAATAATTCCCTGAAGAAGGCATCATACATGCCCTTTGTTCTAAAATCCAAATGATCAAACGTGGCAAAAAATATTTCCATTATGCCCGACTATTTCAGCTTGGTCAAACAACCCAAATGGTGGGTGTTTCTGCCAAAGCATTCTTAAAATTTATCCACAAAATGTTTCCAAGAAACATACCCTTGGCGTGAATTTTTAATCCATTACTATTGGGTCATTCTACACTTGCATGCATCCTTCTTAATGCTAGGGGTTTGAAGACCCTGGGTTCATCTAGAGTTGACCAAAAAAAGACCTAAGGCATCGACATATCAATCCTCAGCCAAATACTAAAGAATCTCTCACCTGAGATGCCATGATAATCACATAAACCATATGGTCTTGTGTTAGTGATGAAGGACTAATTACATAAGAATCCATCTGGGTTGGAATTCATACAATCCTTTGCAATCTACTTAATGACTAACAATACTTAACAATAGCACATACATTCATTTGACACATGATCAACACATCATAAGAGAAGAATCATTGTAGATTTATTATACTCATTATGTTAGTGCCGCCATTTTTCCTCCAGTTATTGTCGGTCTTAGTCGAGTCATAGTTTGTGTGTCAAATCATGCGAGTTTAAGTACTTAACCAAACAATGGTCAAAGTCAGCAAGTGGTCGTTTGGCCCTTGGAATCAGGAAGGGATGTCAGAGTCAAAACATGTGTAAAAGTACGATTGTTTTCCCAGAGAGTCGGGTCCTATAAAAAATGGAGTCTCTACATACCCCAGATCGAGGCAAGTTGTTAATAGAAGTCACGTTGGGAAGTGAAGTAACCATTATTATCTCATTATGAAGGCCGAGAAGATGAAAAAATTGCAGCGTTCGTATCACGTATGCCCTGCAACCTTTATCCTTTATCTGTTGTACTTTACACACACGAATGTGCTATGGAAAATCTAAAATTCATTTTGAAACATCTAGTCACCATGAATTAAGTTTTCCTTGGCATGATTCCTCCTCCCACATGCTTTGATATAAATTCTGGATGCTCTGCACACATTCTATTCACGAATCAGGTTTATACATTGTTTGTAATCTTTTCTCGCAAGCCTAGATTGATCAATTTTTTCTGCCTTGGGCCCTTGACATATCTACTGCGTGCAACACAAATATGGGTTGCACCATGGAAACCTCCCAAAACATAATAAAGGGTGCACACAGTAATAGAAGCACCAAGACTGAGCCCCAAAGTGACTAGGATTCGTTCTTACTCACAATAGACATCCCCAAGGATCCAAAGGGAGTTTTCCTCCTCGTGGAAATGATGATATCACACCACACAGATCCAGGAGGGGAAGAAGTTGTGCAAGAAGGAAGGATGTTAGAAGCCCTGTCTCCCCAACAACAAATACCCCAAAGAAAGGATAGACCAAGGAAGAAAAAAGAAGGTGAGGAAACACGAGTCCCAAATGATCCGCGCGCAATATCAGTTGTTGAAGAATTACTTATGCGCACTATTTAGATGGAACCTATCAAAGGTACAAGATGAGCGAGAGGGAGAAGAATGAGGAGGATATATGCCTTAGAAACTAATGTTTTAGAGCCATCTCAACAGCCGAAACAGGCACAACTCACCATTGCCGAACTTTACCAGGAAAACAGGGAACTGAGACAGCAACTGGCAGCAAAGAGCCTTGAAGTGTTAGCATTTTAAAGCCGTGAAGGAAATGTGACATGGATCAAGAGACATATCATAGTGGCACATGATACAATCATATATCTGCATGAAACATAGAGGCTATCGAAATAAAGGAATGCGAAGCATTTCAAAGAATGTGAAGCGGTCGAGGAAAACGCATGTGCAACTCTTGCCAGTGCACAGAAGAAACATGATTAACTAAGCCCATTCTTGTATCCTCAAACGAAGATAAGATATTGAAAATTTTGAAAGAAGAATCATCTTTAGAAGTTTTTTCATTTCAATAATGGCCATGACAGTCCACAGCCACTCGCCACGCACACTCCCCAACAAATGAGCGCGCGACAGAAATCAAAGTCATTACAGTAGATAGCGGGACCCTGACAGAATATTTGATCGTTCATTCTTTTTTGCCAAAGGAAGGTATTGACACATCATTCTCCCCATGATGAGACCTCTCTGGTAACCGAATCCCTATGGAAGAATATAAGCAGTCATGATACGACCAAATGCAGTTGATTTCTTTTTTTGGAAAGTCGTCGTGCGAAGAGTCATTTAGTGCAGAGAAGTGAGTTTCCTAAATTTTAGAGATAGTAGCTAGAGAAAAGGGTATCCCAAGAGGCACCCTCGCTTATATATTTGATCTTTTCAATGTAAGCCAGGTTGGTTGGAAAACTAGTGTAGACAATGTCTATTGAATGTAGTTCGATTTCGATCGAAATTTAATGAAAATGTCGTGGAGCTTTGATGAAAAGATTCTAATTGTAGCAGTTGGATGTATTGTTTCCTTTATCTATGTATGTACTTCCTATATTGTTTATTCATATCTATTTCTATCTAAATAAGAACATATTTCGAACCTAGGATTCACTACACAACGCCCTGGGATTTGCGTTGTTATCACATGAAGATGTCAAGGCCCATAAGCATGTGCCAATTTACCCGAATTTGTACCCTTGCCCCATTTTTCTCTATTTTTTTCGGACATGTCCTTATTTTCCCCCCTTTGTAGTTGGCAAAGCCATTTTATGTTTTCCCTTTCTATTTTGAACACTCACTCCCTTGGCTTCTGTCACTAATCCTTACATTTTCCCAAGTCCCAGCCATGTTGTCCAAGTATTCATTGTCGCAGGCTGCAGCACTGAGAGCGGTCTGACTTAGACTCCAATCAATTGAGCGAGAAAGTTTAGTATTTAATGAAATCAAACGAGCACAGGTTTCAAGATTTCAAATGTTGTAAAATTGTTCAACAAGGATTGCGAAATCCCGATTTGCGAAAGGGAAGATCTAGGTCATTCGATCATGAAGACTCGAGGGTCATTGATCTGACATCAGAAAGTTTCAAAAAATAGGGAATCAAGAGTTAGGGTTCTCGTCGCAAAGGTGCATCCATAACCCGAAATCCTAAGACCCAAAAATCCAATGGCTTCAATTTGAGCCATCTGATCAAAGGGAACGTGTGGAACCCAATCCGAGCATCGCAATTTTGCGACTCGGGGTTTTGAGCATGGATAAAATCACGAGTTTGCGAAACATGAAATCATGACATGCCTAGGGGTTAGGCCCATGGTCACAACCCAGAGTCATATGGAAAGAGGAGATAAAGAAAAGTAAGCGCTTGGATGAATGACAGGCAACTGAGGCCATTCAAGGAACTTATTGTGGTCGTCAAATTCGAGGCAAATCCAACCATTGATCCAGATGGGCAGTTTCGCGATATTGAGTGTTGGGATATTTGAAGTCAAGGGGAGTGAAAACTCCCTAAATGTGAAACCCAGACATTTCATAAGTGTGAGGTTACAACTCGTGGTCACGTGGGACAAAGGAAAGGGAGTTTCACAAAGGATCAAAGCACTCAAGTTGGTCACAGAGAAGGAGTAGCATGGTCCAAGGCACCGAAATCATTTTGAAGAAGTCACGGGAACCTCCTAGAACATTCATGTGTCAAGGCTCACCCTAATCCCATGTTGGCAGCCAATTCAATTTTTTTCAATTGCCCTAAAAGCTGCCTACACCTGTGTCTCTTGAACTTCAAATTTCTGTCGCATTTTGCAAACACAAGACATTTTTATTTTGTGTGACATTTGCAAATTGGTTTCGATTTAGTTTTCACGACTGAAAGCGTGAAAACTCCTCCATAGTTATTTGAACTATCATCATCTTCTCATTGATATTCTGGAAGGCACTTACCTTTGGTTTGTTATTAAGTGGCTGGAGTGATTTTTTTTTCAAACTATGTCCATTTATATACTCTTGCTTTGATTGCGCATTTTGATTTTATTTGATTAATAAGCCATTGAGCATGCAAATTTATTGGTTATATTTGATTCTATAAGGGTCATGGTTGATTTTGGTTTCATATGATATGATCCTTATTATTATGATCTCTTGACTTATCGATTTTATAAGATCTTTTGTTACAATGTTTTAAAAACTTCGAATCAAAACATTTGACTATACAACGAGCGCATTGGTAATATTATGAGTTTGATGGGAATAGATTGAAGTTATGTAATGGTGCGTTGATTAAATTTGGGTTTTGGTTTAATGGTTTTAAGTTATGCAATGACTCATTGATATAATATATGGTCTTGGTATGGCAAGTTGATACAATGATCCACCGCCCAAATTGTCGGGTTGGTCGATTCATATGGTTTAAACGATATTATGGTGGATGGAACAACACTGTACTATGCCATTATTATCCTGCATGGCGGTGATAATCCCACCACCTTCGCACGCATACAATTAATCCATTCCCCTTTGAGCATTGCAGCTGTTAGCCGTAACGATTTTTGACCCTATGTATTGTATTGTTCGATTCAAACCCTACTATGCACACAAGCCATGGCTCCTGTCGTAAGGGCCGAGCCCAACGGTTGCCAATCATTGCTGATGTTCGATGGCGCTTATAGCAACCTGGAGGAATTCATATGGCTCTCGTTCATATGAAAATTTGATGGTTATAACCCTAGCGTGGCTCGACAATTTGCGTTAACCTTCGATGGTTGTCGAGCCAAGGTTGGGGATGTGCAACTAGAAATTAATGAGCAATTTCTTAGCTTGGCTACCAGTCTGCCTGCTATGGGACAGAAGTGGTCGAAAAATTGCAAAGTGGAAGATGTCCCGTGGACATTTCTCTTCCAATCTCGAATGGTCAACTCCTGCGATAAAGGTTTGCCTGCAAATATGTTAAAGCAACGCTGGCATGACCTACTAATGATAATCAAGCAATTCATTACTTGCGAGGGCAGGTACGGGTTCATTTTCTTGTATCACCTTCGTCTATTGATGGTTTTTATAGGCTACAAGATTAATATGCCTCACTACCTGCATAGGAGTCTGTTTAAGATGGCTAAAAGGTACAAACGCAACCAGGCCGATACCAGCCTCTTCCATTTTGGGTTAATTAAAATGATTATGGTTTATGATTTGGGGTTACACCGTGACTGTTGGAGTGATTTTCTGAGTCGAAATAGCTTTGAGGACTCAAGCCCACCACAGGTTGATAAACCTGTGGTGAGCGAAAGCAAGCCTACCCCCCCTGTGCCTTACAATGTTCTGCTACCCAAACCTCTACCCGACTCACCTATGAAATTGCCCATGTCTGTGACCAAACAGGTCGAAAGTGCTAAACCCATAGCCAAAAAGCCTAAAGCTAAAGCTCGTGTGAATTCTAAAGGCAAGAAAAATGCTTGATTAATCTCTCACATGGCAAGAAATAAACCCAAAGTTCCTGTCAACCCTGAGCCTATCATGGTCAGCGAAGATTCTGACTCGGAGATTGAACGTTTCCTTGCAAATGAGTATCCCTACTCAGAAGGTCTGTGTGACAAACTTTCATATGACTTTGTCAAAAATCTACCACCTTGTTTGCGGGATGATCCCAATTTTCCTGGCATTGAAATGCCTTGTGGAACCCTTGGTGACTCGTCGAAACCCTCTCCTGCTCAACCAGCTGTTCCACCATGTGATCAGTGTGGCTTATGGTTGGAAAGATACTACCTAGATGTGCCGATGTTGCAATCTAGAATTCATGCTCTGGAGGATCAAGTGGAAAAACTCACCAGTCATAATGCAAAGCTGCAACCCACTGACAAGAAACAACGAACAACAGGTTCAATTCTGTTTAAGAATGTTGAGTCAGCTACAACAATTGTCAATTCGAAATTGGCATAGCCCGAGCAACCTCGTTGGTATGACTTTCACCCATTTATATGACATATTCATAAACTCTGTGTACATCGTTGACCTGCTCTGTCACATAAACATGCACTGTTGTATATAATTTTGTTTTGATAAATCAATTTTCATTATCGTTAAAGTTTTAATTGGATTTGGTTTTGATTCGATTGATCACGATATGGTTTTTGATTGTTTGATTTGGTTTCAATTGAATGATCTGTTGCTAATTAAAGTCACTGTATCTATTATAGACACAAATTGTTTCACATCTCAATTTTGGAACACGATCTATGTTGTGATACGAATTGGTTATGATACACATGATATGTAACGATGGTTATCCTTTACGGTTTTATTTGAATATGACTTTGACCAGCTCGGATACGGTTTGGATTATGTTTAAAAAAGGTTTTGTTTTATATCGTAAAGTGATACAAATCATAACAGTCATGCAAGTCCCAGCCAGGAAATTCGTTGTGGCCAGTCGACCCTGTTCTCTTTTGAATTGGAATGACAATGGATATTCAGTTACGAATGGATTTGTAAAACAGAAATGATCATGCCCAGGATGATGAGTTGTTCTATATTTGACTCAAACTCGATTTTATTTGATTGCTGCCCAACTTATGGTTATCAATGTTGTTGAATTTTGACTGTGTAACTCCCAACGATCTAATCTATGGCAAAGATGGTCAATACTGTTATGCACTTTTCATTTTGACTGTATCGTAACAGCTTTCCCATATTGGTATTTGATTAAAACAGAATGAATCTTATGCATAATTGCTACAGCCTGCCTATCTTTACTGTTGATTGAAACGACATGAACTTTATGTATATTGTTACAGCTATAACAAATCTATTGTGTGTTCAATGGTATCGATTATAATTATGTTGTGGCATATCATATCTTATATGATTACGATTCTGTTTGATTATGGTTGTATGGATTACGATTACATCGTATCTCATACGATTTGATTCACTGCTTAATTTCGTTTGATACGAAACAGGCCTGCCAAGGTTTGACCATGTTTTATGGTAACTGGAAATAGAGCATTCTTTACTCTGTTTCGATTGCATTCATTTTGATATTGTTTAATTTGGATGATAATTTCAATTGAATCATTAGTAATTCGTTTTTTAATGATTATTAAAAGGTGATTGGATTTGATTTCATTTGATTTCTATCTGGTCCTGTATGCTATTTTTGACTAGCTACAGAATCAGATGATTCTGTAGCTAAGTCTATAGAATCATTTTTTTATTGTTTTCTTAATGAAATATCTTTCTAATTTAATATTTGTGTTCTATTGCAGGTAAATTCGAATTGGCAGTAGATATGATGAGCAGTTAGGGGATGTTTTAAAGATTTCACTTGCATTTTATTTTCTTAGTTTAGATGATTTTGGGATATCTCCCAGATTATGTAAAACAATCTGATATTATCCACAAGGAGGTTTTACCTTGTGGACATACTTATATATACTTATGATTTTTGTAATAATCATCATCCTCATTCATGGGAGAACAAGGATATGGAGTTATAATACAGACTGAAGCAAAATTTGGTGTTTTGTCATAGCTTTAGCTTCTCAATATATCAATATTTTGTTTTATGTTGTGTATATCAGTTTGTTTATGGTTTATGACTACTTTAGCTATCTAAATCATGTGCAAGTGATATAATTTTAATCATTGTTATCCATATCTTGTTTTTTCCAAATAGATAAAAGACATAACAATTGTTGATTCAGTTTGTGAATGATAGTTTTATCTTCTTCATAAATTGAATTGTTATATATAAGTTTTTTGCATAACAGGTTTCCCTTATTGCAGGAATTTATAATCATAAGATTGTTATGATTTTATTTTATGTCTTGTTTGTCCTATAAAATACTTCAAGGAGAAGCATAGCTGATCGTTTATGAGAAGCTTACGGACTAACCGGTGTGAGTTTCCCTCCTCCGAACAGCTTAGAAGTCATCATACACAGGGCAGACTTGGAGCGTTTCCAGGTCAATTAGTCTTCCGCTTACTGTTTTCATTAAGTAGTGTAATTCAAATATAAGTTTAATTAGATTTATATTAGATCGTTTAATTTCAGTGGTTTTACTTTTTTTATTCACAAAATATAGAAAATCAAAAAGAGATTCTTGTCTGTCTTAGGGCAGAAAACATGTGAGTTTTGCAGGTTTTAATTAAATCTGTAGGCTTTTTATAGTGTATATTTGTGAATAAGTAATATAGCAGCTTGTAAATTAGATGGTTGATTTGAGTTAGTATAATAGTAATGAGTAGATTGTATATAATAGTAGAATAGTTAGTATAGTTTGTATTTAGTTTTAGTTATTTTAGTTTGTTTTCATTATTAGTTAGATTTAGTTAGTTTTAGTTTGTTGTAATTAGTTTAGTTTCTTTTAGTTTCTTTTAGTTAGTTTTAGTTAGTTTTGTTTTAGTTAGATTAGTTAGTTTAGGTTAGTTTTCTCTTTGGTTTTCTTAGGAGACCTTAGAGCGGCCAACGGAGCCGTTAAACTCGTCAGGGTGGTTCATTCCAAACGGCTTGGGTTATTTAGACAACCCTGGACTGGTTCCACTCTCTCAATTGGCGGACGAACAATTTCGCCCGTCAACATCCTGATGAAGGTAGTTAATGAAAATGGGGAAGGTGGTTGAAATCTCATTTCACCACATCAATGGAAAGCATGGAAGTCTGGCCTTGAAGGGTAGACTGTCAGCCGAAAGTTCCCTTTCATGGATTTTCTTATGAAGCCCATACCAATATGATATTGTGTTTGATAGAAGAATGTAAGTGCAGCCTGACAGATGAAGGCTCATATGCCAAGCCTTGAATGCAGTGATCAGAGTGCACTTCTGAGGAGAGAAATTTTCTTTGAGTAGATATACTCAGTTTTTAATTTTTGTAATGGTCATGGTTGAGAGAAGCTCCCGTATTGTAAATTTTTAGTAAAGCCTCTAGCTTCTGGTTATGTATTTGTATTTGAGAATTCTTGTTTATTGTAAGTCAACTTCCTTCCATCTCTCTGTAACAGTTGTGTTAGAACACTCGGGCATGGATGATCCAGTCGAGGGTAGTTATGTTTTGTGATGTAGGTTTGATAGCAGTAACATTGCAACCAATTTTAATCAATTTCTTCTATTCTCTTTTCCCTCTGATACTGAGATCTCGAGCATGGGTGATCTAGTCAGGTTTTTATGATTGTATTTTAATGTATGTTTGATTGCAGTATTGTTATAGCATTCTCATTTTCCTGAAGTTGCGAATTCAAGAGGATATTGTATTTGAAGCTTTTCCTCCTTAGGCTGCTGGAAGACTGGATGTCCCTAGCATACCCCTTCACTCTCCTCATGCTCTTCCCCCTACTCACCACTATAGAAAACTTATTGACTAAAGTTAGATCAAGACCTCACCTACATATGCATACCAACCCAGTTTTCTGAGTTAAAGCGATATAATTCTGATTTTGCATATATTAGACCACCATTAAATCTATTGATTTTGACATAAAATGATGGTTACTAGGCTTACCTCTTCCGCAATCCAAAGGTGACTTATGGTTCCAACATTTATAGCGCCATTTCTAGGGATGAAATTGAATATTTTCCTTGGGATTGAATGACAAAGCTTACTAGTTCTGAAGGTGGATTGGAACTTAGTACATCAAAGATTGAAAATGTGCACCTGGAGACTCCACTGTGGTAGCTCCATCGATGTGAATCCACTGTTTCAACTGTGGCTTTTAGAGGTAGACACATGAGGTCTACTCCACAGTTGCCTTTAGCGAAACCTGAAGCTTACCTAGAGAGAATTGTCAGAAAGGGAAAGTCCCTTCGAGAAGGTACTTCTACTGCTAAACTAGGTGTTTCTGATGATTTTCATTGTCTTCCTATAGAATCTCCCATAAATGCTTCTAATTTTCCTATTATACCCTCTATTGGAGTTTCTCGAAGTTTAAAGTTTGGGAGTGTTCCTGTTGAGTTTTCCCTTCTTGGTCTGGGATTGGAGGGAGAAATCCTTGTCACTCCTCTCTCCCCTAAAATTGTGTCATGGTTTAGACCCAACACCTCAGGAGATTTTCCTACCCTAGTTTTTATCACCCCTCCTCCTGTTAGAGTTACTGATTTTGAAGAAACGAAAACTTGTGTTCCCTCAAGCCCTATAGCCTTTTCTCCAAATCCTTTGTTGTTTCCTTTTCCTCCCAAATTCTCAGTTCCAGTCTCCCCTTTTGGAACACCTTCCCCTCCCAGTTCTCCTCCACCTATCATCCCTATGGCAGGTGCCAATCCCCCTAGAAACACAAAGGATTCCATAGTGGCTTCAAGATATTCCCCTCTAGTCTTACCTCAACCCATGAATTCTCTCCCTGCTGGAGATTACCTAAAGTTTATGCCCAAATTCATGGGAAAAGAGGACATAACTGTCGAAGAACACCTTGTTTCCTTCTACAATTATGAAAACAATATGAATATTGAACACAAAGATGTCTGGATGAGAGTCTTTGTCCAGAACCTTGATGGTGAGGTTAGAAAATGGTTTAGGGGGTTGACCTCTAGATCTATTGTTGGGATTGAAGCTCTAGATGATGTTTTCTTGAGGAAGTGGGGGGATAAAAAACATTTTGTGTATTATATCACAGAGTTTGGTTCACTAAAGAGAAAGGAGGGAGAATATGTCTTTGACTTCTCCAAAAGATTCAATAAAATGTACAATAAAACCCATGCTGAGATAAAGCCTACATAAACCTCTACCAAAATCACTTATGCTAGTGATTTTGACCCCGATTTTTGCCTCCTTCTCAGAGAGAGAAGAGCTACTTCCTTGGCTCACATGCAATATGAAGCCATGGAAGTGGAGTCTAATGTATTGGTCACTAATCGACTCAGGAATAAAGTTGATAGAGACATACCAAAGAAGAGAGTTGAAGCCTCCACGTCTGGTTCCTCAGTTCCCCGCCCCCTCAAATGAATGAAGTAACCAAGTTACTGAAATCACTTTCAACTAGAATGGAAATATTGGAAGTAGAGGGGAAGCCAACATACATAAATCCCCAGAATGTTGATAATAGAGGCAAATTCAGGAGGTTGAATAACAATGCTCCTCAAATTATTCCAAGGGAACAAAGGGACAGAGATAGAAATGATCGGAAAATTCAAACCCCTCTCTAAAACAACCTTGTTACTAATGAGGAGAGGGAGGAAGAAGAGATGGAGCTCGATCCTAAGATCCATTGTATTGGAGACACCTCCCCATTTCCTCATTTAAATAAATATGCATGTGAGGAATCCCTCATGAATAGTCAAATAAATGAGCTGAGTAAGGGGGAGAAGGCAAATAGTGGTCCCAACAGATACAACCTTAGGTCTAAGAAGAAAGAAGGGAATATTGACGTCCCTGATGCATCTCCTAGAGTAGACAAGCCCAATAAAGATGCAACAAACAGTAGCAAAGAAAAGAAATCTCAAAATCCCCCACCAATAGCCAAAGACCCTGTCCCAGAGGTGAGAGAAATTATGAAGCCCCCTTCCTCCTTCACTTTGAGCATGAAATTCAGAAAGTCAGAATCCATGTGCCCCTTTAGAGCTAGTCAAGCATGAATATTTTAAAAAATCCCTCTCCACGTTGTTGCAGTCTGAGCCATCTTTCCATTCCACAAACTCAGTGATCCTTCAATATGAAAAGCCAACAGTCATCTTAGGTCCTATAGTAGAATATAGAGATGACTCATCTCCCCCCTTCTACACATCACATAACATACATGATAAGGTGTTGCATAACTATTTGATGGACTCAGGGGCATCTCATAATNGAGATTTTCCTACCCTAGTTTTTATCACCCCTCCTCCTGTTAGAGTTACTGATTTTGAAGAAACGAAAACTTGTGTTCCCTCAAGCCCTATAGCCTTTTCTCCAAATCCTTTGTTGTTTCCTTTTCCTCCCAAATTCTCAGTTCCAGTCTCCCCTTTTGGAACACCTTCCCCTCCCAGTTCTCCTCCACCTATCATCCCTATGGCAGGTGCCAATCCCCCTAGAAACACAAAGGATTCCATAGTGGCTTCAAGATATTCCCCTCTAGTCTTACCTCAACCCATGAATTCTCTCCCTGCTGGAGATTACCTAAAGTTTATGCCCAAATTCATGGGAAAAGAGGACATAACTGTCGAAGAACACCTTGTTTCCTTCTACAATTATGAAAACAATATGAATATTGAACACAAAGATGTCTGGATGAGAGTCTTTGTCCAGAACCTTGATGGTGAGGTTAGAAAATGGTTTAGGGGGTTGACCTCTAGATCTATTGTTGGGATTGAAGCTCTAGATGATGTTTTCTTGAGGAAGTGGGGGGATAAAAAACATTTTGTGTATTATATCACAGAGTTTGGTTCACTAAAGAGAAAGGAGGGAGAATATGTCTTTGACTTCTCCAAAAGATTCAATAAAATGTACAATAAAACCCATGCTGAGATAAAGCCTACATAAACCTCTACCAAAATCACTTATGCTAGTGATTTTGACCCCGATTTTTGCCTCCTTCTCAGAGAGAGAAGAGCTACTTCCTTGGCTCACATGCAATATGAAGCCATGGAAGTGGAGTCTAATGTATTGGTCACTAATCGACTCAGGAATAAAGTTGATAGAGACATACCAAAGAAGAGAGTTGAAGCCTCCACGTCTGGTTCCTCAGTTCCCCGCCCCCTCAAATGAATGAAGTAACCAAGTTACTGAAATCACTTTCAACTAGAATGGAAATATTGGAAGTAGAGGGGAAGCCAACATACATAAATCCCCAGAATGTTGATAATAGAGGCAAATTCAGGAGGTTGAATAACAATGCTCCTCAAATTATTCCAAGGGAACAAAGGGACAGAGATAGAAATGATCGGAAAATTCAAACCCCTCTCTAAAACAACCTTGTTACTAATGAGGAGAGGGAGGAAGAAGAGATGGAGCTCGATCCTAAGATCCATTGTATTGGAGACACCTCCCCATTTCCTCATTTAAATAAATATGCATGTGAGGAATCCCTCATGAATAGTCAAATAAATGAGCTGAGTAAGGGGGAGAAGGCAAATAGTGGTCCCAACAGATACAACCTTAGGTCTAAGAAGAAAGAAGGGAATATTGACGTCCCTGATGCATCTCCTAGAGTAGACAAGCCCAATAAAGATGCAACAAACAGTAGCAAAGAAAAGAAATCTCAAAATCCCCCACCAATAGCCAAAGACCCTGTCCCAGAGGTGAGAGAAATTATGAAGCCCCCTTCCTCCTTCACTTTGAGCATGAAATTCAGAAAGTCAGAATCCATGTGCCCCTTTAGAGCTAGTCAAGCATGAATATTTTAAAAAATCCCTCTCCACGTTGTTGCAGTCTGAGCCATCTTTCCATTCCACAAACTCAGTGATCCTTCAATATGAAAAGCCAACAGTCATCTTAGGTCCTATAGTAGAATATAGAGATGACTCATCTCCCCCCTTCTACACATCACATAACATACATGATAAGGTGTTGCATAACTATTTGATGGACTCAGGGGCATCTCATAATCTTATGCCCTAAACCGTCATGGAAGAACTCAGATTAGAAATCACAAAGGATTATCATGATTTATATTTGTTTTATTTGAGGAGAGTGCAATGTATTGGGGTCATCAAAGATCTGGTTGTGACCTTGTTTCAGCTGCCCATGAAAAGTGTGGTCATGGATATTGTGGTGGATGACATTCCTCCCAAGTTTGGCATGTTGTTGTCAATATCTTGGATAAAATGTCTTGGAGGAGCATTGCATATGGACCTCACATATGATACCATTCTAGTGTTCTTAGGGGAGCATAGGAGACTGTACAAATAATCTCAGTTGGCCTACATTATAAGTGATGAAGAAGACCCCACCAATCATCCTATTTTTTCCCTTGATGCTAATTTGGGATCCAACTTATTGCAGCTCACAGATGCCCCTGAACATCCTCTTGAGATTAGAAATCTCATTACTCTCCGTGAAAACCCCCCTCTGATTACCTCTATGTGGAAAATGTTATTCGACGAATCCTCCTCTAGAGAAGGTGTTGGTGTTGAAGTAGTTTTTGTTAAAATAATGTAACTGCAAAGTGTATTCTTATTATTATTTGATATATTAATTATTGGATCAAACCCCATTGTGGATTGATCATGGCGGCTATTGTAAAATGACCAAATCCCCTTTTGTGGATTGGTCATAATGTAATTGTAAAAGGCAAAAGAAGAAGTCAGCCCCAGAATATGTCAAGAGGCCCTGGAATATAATAAAGGTGGTTCTAACCACCCAGTTGGGGAAGTCAGCCCTGCCAGTGAAGAGACACTTCACACGTGATAGTCTTGTATAAATAAGGAGGCTAGAGCCTCAATTAGACACACAACTCACTTTCTCATTGAGAGACAATTTTCAGACCTACAGTTGAAGAAGGAGAGAGAGTGGCACATCTTTTGGGAGAGGATATTATGCATTAGTTTAAGTTATCTCTTGGCATTATATTGGCTATCTATAATAAGGAAGTTTTTTTGGGTTTTCTTCCCCTAGAGGGTTTCCCAGGATAAATGTTGTGTCTCTTGTGATTGTGTATTTCTTAGTGATCTTGTATTATGCTATTGTTATCTATTAAAATGCAAAGAACTATAATAATGGATTAAATATTAACATGGTATCAGATCCAAGCTGAAGAGAGCATCTTTCACAAGAGTGAAAAACATCACTATTGTCGTACATGCAAATTAGGGCTTTTTGATGGTGAAGATTTTCATCCATAAAACCTTCTAGAAAAGTGTTCCCTCTCCAAAGGATTACTTTGGCACTCTCAGCACACATTTTCAGTGGTTGGATCTCCTAGAAAATGAAACCCTAGTTTCACAAAGTACCAAAAGTACCAAAAAACCAGTGTACCAGAAGTATCAGAAGTACCAGAGTACCAGAGGTACCAGAAAACTAGAAGAACCAGTCCATAAATATGCATGATCAAGTTTGGAGGAGAAAAAGTTGGATTTTCTCAGATCCAAACACACCAGGCTACTCGCCTCAACCAAGTGCAACTCCTGGTAAGTTCATATTTTGATTTTGAGCACTTTCATTTTTCAGTCATTTTCCTAGCTCCAGGTGAAAGATGTCTGCAAGCGTTAAACTTTTTGACACGCTAGAAGGAGTGGAAAAATTTCATGCCTGGAAGTGTAGGATTGGCCTAATTCTTGAAGAGAATTACTTAGCAATATTAGTCAAAGAAGAAGTGTCTGAACCCGCTGATGCTGTAGAAAAGGCAAAGCATCAAAAGGACACATTCAGGACCAAAAGAATCATTGCTGATTCAGTCAAAGACCACCTGATTCCTTATGTGTCATATAAGAAGACTTCGAAAGAATTTTTTTATGCCTTGACTAGAATTTATGAAGGAAAGAACATAAATCAGAAGATGAATCTAAGAACTCAACTGAAGAATACAAGGATGCAGAAAGGAGAATCTATTCAGGAATATTTCTCCAAAATATCTCAATTCAAAGAAAAACTAGAAGCAATTGGAGATCCTATTGATGAAGACAAACTTGTGATGATAGCCCTAAATGGTCTCACAAGACCTTGGGATGCATTCATCGAAACAATTTGTGCCAGAATAGAGAAACTATTGTTTGATGGTCTATGGGAAGAGTGCATCCAAGAAGAAACAAGAGTAGTGAATCATGAAGTGTTACTAGCAAGAGATGCTGATCAATCCCTAGCTACTCACACCAAAGGAGGAAGGAATAAACCCTACTTCCAAAAGGAGACTCATAAAGAGCCTCTGCAGTCAAACAAATTCAATCATAAAGAATCTCATCCAAGGAGATTTCAGAAGAAAGGACAACGAAAGGAAAGAGACTACTCATTTGTAAAATGCTATCATTGTGACAAGATGGGACATGTTGTGAAGTTTTGTCCAACCATACAAGAAGAATACAAGAGAAAACATAAGAGGCACCATGCCCATGTAGTCTAAGATGAAGAGCCACCCACAAAGATGATAAGAGAGCAGATCAAAGGCCATGTCTTGATCTCGGCCCTCTCAGGATCTGTAACACCTAGAGAGGACACTTGGCTCAATGATATTGGTGCATCCAAGCACATGACGAGACAAAGAAACATTCTCTCTTGTATCTCAGAAAATAAGTTTTCTCAGAAAGTGACAATTGGAGATGATTACTAATATTGCATCAAGGGAGTGGGAGAATCAAACCACAAATTGAATTCAGGGAATTCATTGAAGATGAAGGATGTACTATATGTACCAGGTTTGACCAAGAACCTACTCTCCATTTCAACTTTAGAAAAGAAAGGCTTCAGATTTTCCTTTATATATGGAGAAGTTCTTATGTGGGCTAAAGGAGAAACCCTAAATGAAGCAATCATCATTGGAAGTGAAGAAAATGGCTTGTATAAACTAAAGGGTCACTTAGAGGCTTCCATGACCCATGCCATTGAAAACTCATGTGAACTTTGGCATAGAAGATTAGCTCACATCAACTACAAGGCACTACCATACATATGCAAAGCGGTCACAGGTTTACCAGAACTCAAAGGTGATCATGAAGGCGTATGTAATGGATGTGCACAAGGGAAGAACATCAAGAACCCTTTTTCGAAGAGAGACAACAAAGAAGAAGGATTCCTAGAGCTCATTCATTCAGATGTATGTGGCCCAATGCCATCGTCCTCCATTAATGGTTATGTATATTATGTATCATTTATTGATAATTATTCTTGTAAGACCTGGATATATTTTCTGAAATCTACAGATGAAGTGTTTAGCAAGTTCAAGGAATTCAAATCCTTTATAGAGAACCTTTATGAAAGAAAGATTAATACACTCAAGTTAGATAATGGAGGAGAATATACCTCAAAAGAGTTTTTGAACTTCTGCAAAGATGTTGGGATAAATAGGGAACTCACTACTCCCTATAATCCCCAACAAAACGGTGTCGCTGGATGAAAGAACAGAACAATAATGGAATTTGTGAAGACTATGATCCATGATCAAGATCTTCCTATGTGCTTATGGGAAGAAGAAGAAATGGCAGTTGTATATGTGCAGAATTGATTATCCCATAGTGCACTTGGGCTCAAGACCCTGGAAGAGATGTTCACCGAAAAGAAGCCATAGGTAAGCCATCTCAAAATATTTGGCTGCCCAGTATTTATTCATATACCGAAAGAGAAGATAAACAAGCTAGAACCTTTAGGAAAGAAGGGAATATTTGTGGGATACTGTGAGGTCTCCAAGGCCTTTGGAATCTATATACCAGGTCACCATCACATTGAGATCAGCATGGATGTGACCTTTGATGAAGATGCAGTGCTCAAGAAATCTGGAAGATACCATCTTGAAGAAGTATATGAAGAGGAACTCGTAATCCCTAGTACTGCAAAGAGGGAGGTTCCAAGAGCCGAAGAAGCAGTAAGGGAAGTCATAACTTCCCTTGATGAGGAAATTCTATAAGACCATGATATATCAGAAGTCCAAGAACCTCCTTAGATGATGATCCTCCATAAAAGGAAGCAAACTTGGGCTAGAGAGCTTATTCAATATGGAGAGAAGTATGGTGTTCCCTAAGGAACTGCTAGATAGGTGAAAAGACCAAAGCCATTCTCCAGTTATATGGCTTTGATGTGTGATATTCTAGAAGAGGAGCCTACCTGCTTTGAAGAAGCCATTCAAAGGAAATAATCGACAGATGCCATGACAGAGGAATACGAATCCATAATGAAGAACGAAGTATGGGAAATAGTTCCCAAACTGAAGATTAAAGATGTGGTATCCTCCAAATGGATCTTCAAAATAAAACATGTTGTTGATGGAAGTATTGAGAAGTATAAAGAAAGATTTGTCACTCGTGGCTTTTCTCAAAAGGAAGGCATTGACTATGAAGAGACATTCACTCCTGTAGCCAGATACACTTCGATCAGAACCATCATAGCTCTTGCAGCTAAGATGAAGTGGAAGCTGCACCAGATGGATGTAAAGACATCTTTCCTAAACGATGTCATCAAAGAGGAAGTGTATATATAGAAACCTCAAGGATTTGAAGTTGAAGACAGGAATTATCATGTCTGAAGATTAAAGAAAGCCTTATACAGATGGAGGCAAGCTCCTAGAGCTTGGTATGGTCGTATAAATAGTTTCTTGACAAGCTTAGGCTTTACCAAGAGTAAATTAGACTCTAACCTCTACTTCAAGATCATGAACGATGAGCCAGTAATATTACTGCTATGTGTGGATGACTTATTCTTAACTGGAGAAGAAAATATCATCAATGAATGTAAGAAGAGACTTGCCTCAGAATTTGAAATGAAAGACCTTGGACTAATGCACTATTTCTTAGGTCTTGAGGTATGGCAGAGTTCTGAAAGGATCTTCCTTAACCAAGGGAAGTATGCAGTCGAAATATTGAAGAGATTTGACATTTTATAGTGCAAGCCCATGAATACACCCATGGAAGTGAAGCTAAAGTTGTTGGTTGACACTTCGTCAGAGTTGATTGATGCCACATTGTACAAACATATTATTGGATCATTGATGTACCTGACAAACACAAAACCTAACATTTGGTTTTTCGTGAACACCTTGAGTCAGTTTTTGGTAGAACCCAGACATGTTCACCTAGTGGATGAAAAACATGTGATGAGGTACCTTAAGGGTACAATAGATTGTGGTCTCAGCTATGATGGATATCATGATTTCACAATGAGTGGATATACTGATGCAGATTGGGCAGGAAGTGTTTCTAAAAGGAAAATCACTTCAGGATGTTTCAGTTTGGGATCAGCTATGATCTCATGGCAGAGTAGGAAGAAATCCAACATTTCTCTCAGCACAGCGGAAGAAAAATACATTGTTGCATGTTCTGCCAGCTGTGAAGCTATATGGATTCGAAAGTTGTTGACCCGTCTATTTGACCTAGATATGGAAGAAACCACGATCCTATGTGACAACTAGAGATGCATAAATATGACAGAGAATCATGTATTCCACGACAGGTCGAAGCACATAGAGATACAATATCATTACATCTGTGACATGGTGCAGAGAGGAGCCCTAAAACTCCAGTACATGAGCATGAATGAACAAGTTGTTGATGTGTTGACCAAGCCTCTATCTCGTATAAAGTTTGAGCACTTTCGAGATAAACTTGGTATAGTCCGAAAGGACCTTCCTTGAAAGGGGGAGTAGTTGTTGTGATGAGACATCTCTTGCTTCCAACCTGATGGTTGTGACGTAAAGAAATATGATGTGATGTGACTAGTACTATGCTTCCGGCTGGATAGCTATGACATAAAGCCAGTCTAGTATCTTGCTTCCGACCTGATGGTTGTGACGTAAAGTAGGATGAGTACCTTACTTTCGACCTGATGGTTGTGACATAAAGCAAGATGATGTGACAAGACTAGCACCAATCTTCTAGTTGGATAGCTACGATGTAAAGCTAGTCAAGTATCCTTCTTCCTACCTGATGGTTGTGATGTAACGCAGGACGAGCATCTTGCTTCCATCTTGAATGTTGTGATGTAAAGCAAGATGATGAGATGAGACTAGCACTGATCTTCCGGCTAGATAGTTGTGACGTAAAGCCAGTCTAGTATCCTGCTTCTGACCTGATGGTTGTGACATAAAGCAGGATGAGCATCTTGCTTACATCTTGGAAACTATGATGTAAAGCAAGACGATGAGATGACACTAGCACTGTGCTTCCAGCTGGATAGCTGTGACGTAAAGCTAGTATAGTATTATTATGATGAGCCAGCCTCGTGTTGTGATGATGATGATGATGATGTATCATTTTTACACTAATACATATTGATGTAGATGATGATTTCATTCCTTTGATAATGACGATGATGTCGATGAAGAAAACTTTTGATGATTTATAGATACGCCAGTCAGTGTTCCAAGATGATATTGATGATGTTGTCCTCTCGCCCACTTGATGTTGTTGATGATAAAGGCCTCTCTCTCTCACCTGATACTATTGAAGAATACCCTTCTTGTTAAGGGGGAGTGTTAAAATAATGTAACTGCAAAGTGTATTCTTATTATTATTTGATATATTAATTATTGGATCAAACCCCATTGTGGATTGATCATGTCGGCTATTGTAAAAGAACAAAATCCCCTTTTGCGGATTGGTCATAATGTAATTGTAAAAGGAAAAAGAATAACTCGGCCCCAGAATATATCAAGAGGCCCCGAAATATAATAAAGGTGGCACCCAGTTAGAGAAGTTGACCCTGCCAGTGAAGAGACACTTCACATGTGTCAATCTTGTATAAATAAGGAGGCTAGCGCCTCACTTAGGCACACAACTCACTTGCTCATTGAGAGACAAGTTTCATAATTGCAGTTGAAGAAGAAGGAGAGAGAGTGGTGCATATTTTGGGAGAGGATATTTTGCATTAGTTTAAGTTATCTCTTGGCATTTTATTGGCTAACTATAATAAGAAAGTTTTGCTGGGTTTTCTTCCCCTAGAGGGTTTCCCAGGATAAATGCTATGTCTCTTGTGATTGCGTATTTTTCAATGATCTTGTATTATGCTATTGTTATCTATTGAAATGCAAAGAACTATAATAATGGCTTAAACATTAACAGTTTTTGTGTCACCTCATCAAGAAACCATATCTCTATCATACAAATTAGAATTTGAATCTACCAATAATGTGGCAGAGTATGAAGCTATTTCTCTGGTCTTAAGGACTGCAAAGGACATGGGAATTGAGGAGATAACAGTGTTTGAGAATGCTTATTTGATTGTATAGAGGATAAAAAATTCTTATCAGGCCAAACCCCCTTGGCTCAGATCTTATAGGAATGAAGT
Source organism: Picea engelmannii (assembly GCA_009831015.1). Lineage (NCBI taxonomy): Eukaryota > Viridiplantae > Streptophyta > Pinopsida > Pinales > Pinaceae > Picea > Picea engelmannii. Next base: position 133,438 of record ML821972.1, read on the forward strand.
GTGGGATTTAATCGACAGTTGTTTCTTGGATTTCAACATTTCATTCATTCTGAGAGAGGATAATATAGTGGATAATTCTTTGGCTATTTTGGCAAGAAACTTTAGAGTCCCTCTGTCGCCCAAGCTCAGGTATGATATAGAGGTAAAATACAAACCCTCTATACCTGACAACATCAAGCATTGGAAGGTATTTTAGGACGATCTTGAGATCAAGAGATTCCTGAAAATTGCTAAGGAGTTTTCTGCATTTCACATTGATCAATATCCTGACTCTAAAATAGATCCTCATCCTGATGTTTTCTCGAAAAAAAATGTTGATCGTCACATTGTCCAGCTACCCAGCAATCAAATCCCAAAGGGACTAGTTCATTTGAGAGATTATTTGATAGAAATGATGTGGCAGTAAAGGGGAAAGTTTCAAATGATGATGCTGACATAGTTGAGTGCAATATTGGCACAAAGAAAGACCCTAAATATGTCAAGCTGTCAAGCAACCTGTCAGGGGAGAAGAGGGCTGAGTATGCTGAATTATTAAAGGAATTTGTTGATATGTTTGCATATACCTATGAATACCTAAAGATGTATGACACCATAATTATTGAGCATAGGATTCCACTGAAAGAGGAGGCTAAACCATTTAGGAAGAAATTAAGACAAATTAATCCTATCTTGTTGCCTATCATGGAGAGAGAGGTAAAGAAGCTACTAGATTCCCATATCATCGTGCCTTTGAGATATTCAGAGTGGGTGGCCAACCTGGGCCCAGTGAAAAAGAAGAGTGGGGAAATCAAAATTTGTGTCAATTTCAGGAACCTGAACATGAGCTCAAAGAAAGATAATTACCCCTTGCCGAAAATGGAACACATATTACAAAGGTAACTGGCATATCAAGGATATACATGATTGATGGATTTTTAGGATAAAATCAGATCTCAGTCCTACCTGATGACAAAGAAAAGACAACATTCACCATTCCTTGGGGTACATTCATGCATGCCAAAATTCCCTTTGTATTGATGAACACAGGGGAGACTTTTCAGAGAGAGATGGATATATCTTTTATTGGAGAAAAGGACAAGTTTGTAGTCATCTATCTTGATGACATTACAATATTCTCTAGATCATATAGAGAGCATTGTGAGCATTTAAAAAGGGTTTTTTTGAAATGCAGGAAATTTGGTCTCTCCTTAAATCCCAAGAAGTTGTTGTTGGCCATGAAGGAGGGAAAACTGTTGGGCTACATAGTATCAGCTGAGGGAATCATAATTGATCCTAGTAGAGTTGAAGCAATCCAAACCTTATCACTTTCAAGATCCAGGAAAGAGGTCCAGTCTTTCTTGGGAAAAATTAATTTTCTGAGAAAGTTTGTTTCCAACTTCGCTGAGATGGTAAAGCTTATAATGACCATGTTAAGGAAAGGAAACGAAGTCAAATGGATTGTCGAGTCTTGAAATTCCTTTGATCAGATAAATAATTCCTTTACTGAAGAACCTATTCTTATCATCCTCGATTACTCAAAGGATTTCCAAATTTTTTCATTTGCTTCATTTAACACTGTAGCAGTTGTCCTGTTGCAGAAAAATGTTGAAGGGTTGGAGCAGCCCATTTATTTTTTCAGTTGGGTATTGAGAGATGTTGAGGTAAAATATGACATCATGGACAAGAAGGCCTACACTTTGGTTAAATCTCTCAAATCTTTCAGACTCTATGTCCTCCAATCAAAATTCATTGTATATGTCCCTTCAACTGTCATCAAGGAAATTCACATTCAGCCAGATATATATGGAAGGAGGAGCCGATGGATTGCAAAAATCCTTAAACGACGGCCTACAAAACTCTGGGATGGATATTTCTGGCCTACTTTGTTCACTGATGTTTGCACAAAGGTCAGAGCCCACATTAAATGTCAAAGATTCTCCAAGAAGCAACAACTAAAGTCCCTGCCATTGAAACCTGTGGTTTCTTCAGGGCCCTTCCAGCAGTGGGTCCTGGACTTCATTGGGGAAATTCATCCTGCATCCAGTGGTCAGCACAAATGGATCCTAATTGCCATAGAATACTTTACCAAGTGGATCGAAGCTATTCCATAACAAGTGATTCTCACAATATGATCATCGGTTTCCTGGAAGATATCATAGCAAGATTTGTCTTTCCGAGCAGAATCATCATAGATAACGCAGTGTCTTTCAAATTTGAACCATTGATCCAATTCTATGAGCATTTTGGAATCAAGTTAATTCACTCTAACCCATACTACCCCCAAGGAAAAGAACTGGCAGAGTCCTCTAACAAAAGCCTTATCAAAATAATTAAAATATTGTTAGAGGACAACAAGAAAGCATGTGATTCAAAGCTCAATTTTGATTTTTGGGTTGATAGAATGACAAAAAAAATATCTCTTGGCATCTCTCCATTCCAACTTGTATATAGAACTGAAGCATTTTTTCCCTCTCAACTGGCCTTGCTCGTGGAAAAATTCTTTCAAGATCACCATGGTGAGCTCGATGATATGATTAAAATAATCCAAAAACTATTCAAAGTGAAACAGGAAAGAGAGAATCTCTTGGATAGAGCACATGAGCATCAACAAAAGATCAAGAAGGATTTTGAAAGGAAGGTGAGAAAAGAGGATTTCCTGCTGGGAGATCTAGTACTGAAATGGGATGCACCCAAGCAAGAAAGAGGCAAGCACAACGAATTTGAAGCCCTTTGGATCATCCCCTTCAAAATATCTAAAGCATTTCCAAACAACACTTACAGGTTGCAGAATCTGGAGGGTGATAAAATTTTGGGTGGCCCTGTAAATGGCCAATTCCTGAAAAAGTTTTTTGTTTAAAGCCGCAACTGGCATCCCACCATTGTAAATATTGTTCCTGTTTTATTTTTGGTTTTTATTTTTATCTTTTGTGAATGTTAGACTCCATAACCCAAAAACTAAGACACTGGAAGTACTTGTTCTTGGCAGCTCGCAGGGAGCATGCCATCCCCTGTGAAGACAAATGTTATCACATGAAAATGTCAAGGCCCGTAGGCATGTGTAAATTTACCCGAGTCTGTAGCCTTGCCCCATTTTTCTCTATTTTTTTCGGCCATGTCCTTATTTTCCCCCTTTTCATTTGGCAGAGCCATTTTATGTTTGCCCTTTATTTTTTGAACACTCACTCCCTCGACCTCTGTCACTAATCCTTACATTTTCCCAAGTCCCAGCCATGTCGTCTAAGTCTTCATTGTCGCAGGCTGCAACATTGAGAGCGGTCTAGCATGGACTCGAATCAAGCGAGCGAGCAAGTTCAATATTCAACAAAGTCAAGCGAGCATGGGAATCAAGAGTTCAAATGTTGTAAAATTGTTCAGCAAGGATCTCAAAATCTTGATTAATGAAAGGGAATATCTGTGTCATCCGATCATGAAGAGCCAAGTGTCGTTGATCTGACATCGATAAATTTCAATAAAATCGGGAATAGGGAGTTTGGGGTTCTCGTCATAAAGGTGCATCCATAACCCGAAATCCTGAGACCCAAAAAGCCAATGGCTTCAATCTGAGCCGTCTGATCAAAGGGGACACGTGGCACCCGATCTGAGCATCATGATTTCGTGACTTGAGGTTTTGAGCATGGAGCACATCATGATATCGTGAAAGCGAAATAACGACGCGAAAAGGAGTTAGGCTCACGGTCACAGACTATAGTCATATGGAAAGAGCGGCCAAAGAAAGGTAAGTGCTTGGATGAACAACGGGCGGTTGAGGCCATTCAAGGAACTAATTGTGGCCATCAAATTCGAGGCAAATCCAACCGTTGATCTAGATGGGCAATTTCACAATATCGGGTGTCGGGATATTTGAAGTCAAGGGGAGTGAAAACTACTGAAATGTGAAACCCTAACATTTCATAAGTGCGAGGTCACGACCTGTGGTTGCATGGGACAAAGGAAAGGGAGCTGCACAATGGATCAAAGCACTTGAGTTGGTCATAGAGAAGGAGAAGCATGGAATGAGGTGCTGATATCGTTTTGAGGAAGTTATGGGCACCTCATAGAACATTCATGTGTTAGGGCTCACCTTGATCCCAATGAAGGTAGTTAATTAAATTGGGGAAGGTGGTTGAAACCTCATTTCACCACATTAATGGAAAGCATGGAAATATGGTCGTGAAGGGCAGACTATCAGTCGAAAGTTCCCTATCATGGATTTTCTTATGAAGCCCATACCAATCTGATCTTGCTTCTGACAGAAGAATGTAAGTGTAGCCTGATAGAAGAAGACTCAGATGCCAAGCCTTGAATGAAGTGATCAAAGTGCACTTCTGAGGGGAGCAATTTTCTTTGAGTATATATACTCAGTTTTTATTTTTTGTAATGGTCGATGGTTGAGAGAAGCTCCCGTATTGTAAATTTTTAGTAAAGCCTCTAGCTTCTGGTTATGTATCTGTATTTGATACTTCTTCTTTAATGTAAGTCATCATCCTTCCATCTCTCTATAACAGTTGTGTTATAACACTAAGGCGTGGATGATCCAGTCGAGGGTAGTTATGTTTTGTGATGTAGGTTTGATCGGAGTAACATTGCAACCAATTTTAATTAGTTTCTTGTGTTCTCTTGTCCCTCTGATACAAAGATCTCAGGCATGGGTGATCCAATCAGGTTGTTATGACTATATTGTAATGTATGTTTGATTGCAGTATTTTTATAGCGTTCTCAGTTTCCTAAAGTTGTGAATTCAAGAGGATCTTGTATTCGAAGCTTTTCTTCCTTAGGCTGCTGGAAGATCGGATGTCCATAGAAGACACCTTCACTCTCCTCAAGCTCTTCCCCCTACTCACCACTATACCAAACTTACTGACTGAAGTTAGATCAAGACCTCACCTACCTGTGCATACCAGCCCAGTTTTTTGAGTTAAAGCGATGTAATTTTGAGTCTGCGTCCATTAAACCACCATTAAATCTATTCATTGTGACATAAATGGATGGGTACTGGGCTTACCTCTACCGCAATCCATAAGTGACTTCTGGTGCCAACACATGCCATTTAGACAAATCATTTTCCTCTAAGTTAACTCTGAATTCATCCTCAGCAGTGATCTGAGTTGCTTTATGTGGTTTTCCCCCTTCGCCACACACAACGATTTTAACTGAAAATTGTTTCTCGCTTACCCTTTATCCTCTCAAGCTCAGTCACCGAGTCATTTATTTCCATCATTTCCTTGAAATGAATCCATAGCCCAAGGTCTTACTCTCTTGCACCAATATAACCAGAATTTATTATTCAAAGGTGTTAAATCTAACCGATTGCTCAAATCCATATCCTATATCAAGATGAAGTCTCTTGAGAGAGCCTGCTCCAAGTACGAAAGGCTAGTTTCAGATCTCAAAGTTGGTTTGTAGGTTGCCTCTGGAATTTGTTTCTCAACCAAACAAAGTTTGCAGAGAGCTAACATTCTAGCGTCGTTTCTAGGGATGAAGTTGAATAAAATTTTCCTCGGGAGAACGACTAAAGTTATAGTTTTGGCCCCTGAGGGTAACAGAGGGAAAAACATATATATTCGTTGAAATCTTTACCCTAGTGACTCCAGTCAAAAATACTAGTAGCACCAAGCAACTTGGTTTGGGAACCCTGGCTTTGAGGACAATCTATACTAGATAAAATCCTGACCCAAACCCTTTACAACCTGTGTACGACCCTGAGAAAAATTTTCACACGACTAAAGAGCAAGCGCCAAACCCATTCTATTACCTGGAGAGAAGTCTTTCCTTACCCAAAGATGATGCGTAGAGCATTGACAACCTTGAGTTCGATGAATTATTTGAACAAACCTTGTTCAGGTCTAAGTCATAAAACATCTTGGATGAGACAGTATTCGACTATAAGAGATTCCAAGCCCTAGTATCTAAAAATATCCCCCAAACCCCCAACCCTCCTAGAGCCATGGCCGCCAGATTCACCCCCCTTGATCTGCCAGCCCAACTGAACGATTTGCCCCAAAATTGTAGTTGGCGTATTAATCTATACTATGCTGAAGGGAACATTTCATCCCAAAATCATCTGGATTGGTTCAATGATTTCATTGACCTAGAAGAGGTAGACTATGCAGATGTGAAAATGAGGTTGTTCACATAGACTAAATGATGAGGACCATGGAGAAACTAATGGAAAAAATGTCTATGGGAAAGAGACTCATTGCCCAAGAATAACATGACCCCCAGCCGATAAATTAGAACCTCATAAGGAGTCAAGTTGCTCAGATCAGACAGAGGGAGCAGAGAGACCAAGGCGACCAGCAGACAAGGCCTCTATTCCAAAACAATTACGCGAATGAGGATTTCGATCAGATGGTCGAAGACCAAATGCATTGTTGAGATGAAAATAATCCACGTGTGTTTTAAAAAAAGGGAGAACATGATCGACACATGAGAAAAAATGATGATTATATGCTAGAGATGGATGATGCACTGTCATGGGAAATGAAAGAGTTTAGGAAAGGTTATCAAAATGCCATCATGCAGATTTAGAAGAAATATAACCTCAGGAACAAGGAGGCGCATAATAAACCTCAACAGACAAATCCCATAAGGAAATATTTGGCGAACACCCCTTCCACAAGCCAATCGAGCCAGACAACCTGACCAAGGATGCAACTGAAAAAGAAAAGTCAAAGGAGGAGGCCCCGAGGAAAACAACGCAAACAGCCTGGGAAGCGGGTGGAAAAGAGGTAGAGAAAATATGTCCTCCTTTTAACTTCGAGCATGAAATGGCCAAGATCAAAATATTTTTCCCTTTTAACAAACTTATCAGAAAGGGAGAATATCTGGAGAAAATTATTAAAATGCTAAAAATGGGAGGGACCCCTGATACTTTGAATGTCCAAGATGATCAGCCTGTTATTCTGTTTGATCCATGTTTTGAGGAGACAAGTGATACTTAGGATGTCCCTCTATTCTATGTCTGTCTAAAATTTATGGATGTGATCATGGCGGACATACCCACTAATTTTGGTATGTTGTTTTCCAAATCACGGGCTGGGAAGTTAAAGGTTACCCTACAAATGGATATGTGATATGCCACCATTCCTATATTTGGATAGGATAGATGGTTGTATAGAGAAGTGTTGTTGAAATACATGGTAAGAAGCAAGACACAGCCAAATAACCATCCTATATACTCCATCGACACTGAGGTTGGTTCCTCTATATTCTACAATGACCTGATCTTTGAAGAGGAAGAGCCAACAATCATCATGACAACTGATGAGGAAACTACACGACAATCAACAGAGTACGTCAACCCAAAGAACCATGCAAAAAATGAGATATGGAACATGAGTTTCAATGGCACTATCAGTAAGGAAGGATAAGGTGTCGGAGTATGGATAATAACCCCCCGAGGTGGGCACAAAGTTGTGCTCATACAAGCTCATGATAGAATATACAAACAACATGGCCAAGTATGAGGCACTGATTCTGGGCCTGAATGTGTTGAAAGAATTAGGTGTGAGGAGGATAACAATGTGTGGAGATTCCGAACTGGTTATAAACCAGGTGAAAGGCACGTATCAATCCAAACACCTCAAGCTGAGAGCGTACATAAACTTAGCGTTGGACCTCCTCGAAGAATTCTTAGAGTATGATCTATTGAAAATCCTGAGGGGACATAATCAAATCACCAATGCATTGGCCACCTCAGCCTCACTTTCTAAAATTCCGATCTTTGCAAACAGAAAATACGAGATCGAAGTCAAACACAAGCTGACCGTGCCTGGCAATATCAAACATTGGCAGGTGTTTGAGGACGACAAACAGGTGGAGATATTTCTTCAAATGAGCGACGAGTTTGCTAATATAAACATTGATGACAAGTGTTTCTATGTCAAAGACAAGATCTTGGATGCACATAGTGATGAATACCTTTTCCATAACCAAATAGAGGGAAGGGACATAGTACAACTAAATAAAAACATCATCCCAAAGGGGCTAGTTCCTTTGGAAAAGTGTTTTGACGAAAATGGCGTGGCTATAAATCTCAAGATCATTGAAAATGATGAGGATGTCGAAGAATACAACATAGGGACTGAGGAGAACCCGAAAATAATCAAATTGTCAAAAATACTCAGTTTAGATGTCAAACAAGACTACATCAATCTCATGAAGGATTTCCCAGATGTTTTCGCTTGGAGTTATGACGACTTAAAGGTTTACGACACCAAAGTGATCCAACATATAATTCCTCTCAAAGAATACCATAGGCCTTTCAAACAAAAGATGAGATAGACAAATCCCTTGTTGTTTCCACTAATTGAAAAGGAGGTAAAGAAACTCTTCGAAGATAAAATTATTGTTTCTTTAAGGTTTTCAAAATGGGTGGCCAATTTGGTGCCTGTAATAAAAAAGAGCGGCGAAATAAGATTGTGTGTGGATTTTATAAACTTGAACAAAGTGTTTTTTAAGGAACACTACTCGCTCCCTAAAATGGACTATATTCTGCAAAAGGTGGTGGGGTCCCAAAATATGTCCATGATGGACAATTTTTCGGGATACAATAAGATCTTGGTACACCTGGATAACAGGGAAAAAAATTCTTTTACGACACCATGGGGGACGTTCATGTATGCCAAGATGCCTTTCATACTAATGAAGGTCGGAGCTACCTTCCAGAGGACCATGGAAATCATGTTTTTTGAAGAAAAGGACAAGTTTATTGTGATCTGTATAGACGACATCATAGTATAATCGGACTTTGATGAACAACACCTCGGGCATCTAAAAAAGGTTTTTTAGAAATGCAGGAAGTTCAACATATTGCTAAATCTGAAAAAATCACATTTCGGGATGGAAGAAAGGAAGATGTTGGGGCACATTATCTCGAAGGAGGGAATTAAGATAGACCCCAACAGGGTTGAAGGAATCCTAAAAATCGACACTCCAGGCAGTAAGAAGGAAGTTCAATCCTTCCTAGGAAAGGTAAACTTCTTGAGAAGATTCATCCCGAACTTGGCAAAGATTATAAAACATATCACCTGCATGCTTAGAAAGGGGAACGAGATCAGGTGGAGTTCAGAAGCCAGGAATTCATTTGAAGATATTAAGGTGGCACTGACTAGAGGTCTTATATTGGCCAGTCCAGACTTCACGAAAGATTGCATCATGTTTTCATTCACCTCGAAGCATACGATTGTCGGCATGCTATTATAGAATGATGAGAAGAACTTTGAGAAGCCCATAGCCTATTTCATCCAAACGTTGAAGGATGCTCCACTAAGTTATGACATTATGTAGAAATAATCATGCGCCTTAGTGAAGGCCCTAAAGGATTTCAGAATGTACATATTACACTCCCACGTTATCGCTTGCGTACCCAACAATTCAGTCAAGGATATCTTGACTCTGCCTGACCCAGAGGGAAGGAGAGTTAACTGGATAGCATCCATTTTGGAATATGACCTCAAAATCAATCCCATGAAGCTAATCAAGGTTCAAGGCATTGCAATTTTTCAGGGATAACTAGGAGATCATGTCTCAAGGCCCACAGGTCCTAGACATGGAGTACTGAGAGTAGGATTGACCTGAGCATGGCCCTGGAGGGCCTACCTTTTATTCTTCTATCACCTTTATCTTGTCAACAGCAGTAGCATCCATCACCATCATCTTGGTCCTATATCAGAAATGGTTCTTGTTCCATGAGGTAATCGGTCCAGGTATCATGGTATGTGTCACTTTTGATCATTAAAACCTTTGAATATATGCATTGGATTCCTTTTATTTCTAACAACTGCTTGGATATTACACTTGACCACTTGACCATGTTTGGGGGGATTGACAAAGTGCCCTATCAATCCCGTGTTTGTAGGTTTTGTTTTTCCACTGTGTGGATTTCTGAAAATCCATCATCTTCTCCCATCATAACACAGCTTTTTCATCTTTCTCCCCGCTAACTTATACCATTCCCCTTGTCCGGGCATTAGGTTGACCTATTTTCAGGACTGCACCTTACCTCATGGGAATAAGGGGCTAAAGGCCCAGAAGGTAAAATTAAGGTGGTAAAAGATAAAAAACTAAGAATAAAACCTCGAGATGCTTTGCCCAGGGACCCCCAAGAAAGAAATAAAAAGCTTCTCAGCAAGAAACAAGAGGGACCCGAAAAAATAATAAAACAAGACCTAGTCAGAGGATAGGGGGTCTTATCATGAGCCATCCTATTAGGTCCATGGGTACCTAGTAGTATGACAATTCCACCAGTTGGTTACCATGCCAGGAAAGTGACTCTTGGTTGCATAGCCAAGGGAAAGGGGGTCTCATAATGAGCCAACCTTCTCATCTCTATGAAAGTAATTGTGGGTAACACTGTCAGCTCTGGTCACCATGACAAGGCAGTGTCCCCTGATTAGTTCTTGAACAAAAAAGAAAATAAAAGAATAAAAAGAATAGAAAGAATAAAGGCAAGAATGGGCTTGGAAAAAATGCATCCATGACAGGGACAACTCGCTTTCTACAAAGGCATCCATAGGTAACATCTTTGCATCCTTGGCCATCATTGCACCCACATGCTTGGACATCCCCTGACCACATCACCCACTTACATGGCTTGGATGAAGTCTCTTATGGGAACATTCCTTTTCCAGTGGACACTATCCCAATAGGACCCCTTGTCCTTTCCTCCAGACTTGTATTGTAGGCTTGTGTAACGTCTTTGAGATGTTAACTGGTGTATTAGGGATTTTATGCATGTGTTTAATAATTTTAATGATGAAATTTGATTGACATTGCTATGATCCCTGTGACTGATGAGCCCATGGAGGGCATAGCCATTGATGTGCAGGACCATACCCAACATTCAAGTACCATTTGGACGGGTACACATGGGGAGATGATCAGTTTGGACCTCCATGGGGATGAAGAGCCCACTAGATGGATGTTGAGACCCATCAGGGGGTAGATATAGGGCATAGGTTGATCAGAGAATTTTCACTGGAGAAGAAGAGGGCATTCCACCAGAGGCACCCCGACACAACTGGACCTAGGTGGATTGACCCATTTTTAGTGGGACGTTGGCTCTAGATAGCCTAGGATGTCACCAGGAGGCTTATGATGTCATCATGAGCATGTTGGTAGATGGACAGGGAATTTAGCATGTGTGGAAACTTGGAGGATCCCAAGGAGGGATAACGTCTTGCTTCAGGAGGCTACATTTTCCCTAATAGGGGATAACGTCACCCTAGAAAGGGGTGACGTCCTACCTTTTTGCTTGATTAGGGTTTAGTTTGAAAATTTAATGTAAAAACAATATTGTTTTGGTATTATGGCCTCGTCATCCTTTTTATGACCTAAAAAGTAAATTTGGTCATTGATACAGTATATATTGAGGGTTTTCACTCTCATTTTAGGATCACTACTCATTTAGTCCATAAGGAGGTCTGAAATTTGCACCCTATCTTGGGTATTTGGATGGATTAAATGATGCGCACTTATTGAAGGAAGTGATTTTTGGCATTTATGGTGTTTCTCTTGAAGGAAGGTGTTACAACTAGGGTTTGCATGGTTACTTCTTGATGAATTGTAAGTATTTTTCTGCAAAACTTCTTGAATGAATGGTTGTAGTTTAATTTCTTGCATGTGTTTATGAATTTTGCTGAATCAAAACCCTAGGTGACAAGCACACAAGTAGGTCCTTGTCTCATGCCCCCTGATAGAGAAAATTTCAGCCATTGAAGAAGGAAGAAAGATCCTAGCCATAGATACACTACTATTTCTTCTTCCTCTTTGCTAGCCATACCAATTGAAAGCCAAGAAGAGTGAGACGTCCCTGGCCTAGGTCTACTACACTAGGGCCATACTCTTTCTAGGGTTTGCTGAAATGCCTTTCTATAGAAACACCTCACCTCATCAAACCCTCTCGTTTTGGTTATATTTTTATTCTTGAGCTAGCCATTTTTTCGGGAAGGAGGAGAGAGCATGAGGCCTTCCTTTAGCAACACCGGAGTGAGCCTCTCTCCCCTAGGGTTTTTATTTTGAGGCCTTTCCTTTGAAACACCTCAAAACACTTCCCTCTAGTCCTTAAAATCTTGCCTCCTTCAACTCTTTCGTCCTTCACTTATGACTCCATTAAACCCTAAGGAACTGATTTGAAAGTCCTCTAACGTTGAAGTGAAGCTGATCAACTCTTTAAATTGTTTAAATTTTAAACCCTAACCTACTAACCCTAAGTTGTTGACATCATCATTGGTTATTTCATCTTTAATATAGCAACATTTTGTTTTATAACCAATTGAATGGTGATTTAGGCATTGAATAAAATAAAGTGTTGATTGGCTATATTAAATTCTACATTGTTCCAATATTTATTGGTGAAGTGACATTATTTTCATTGCTATATTGATAAACATTGACTTCGTCAATATTTATTGCCACAACGCTTATATATATTTATCATATAGTCTTGTGAAGTACTAAGCCATTGAAATAGCTTGCATATATAAGTTTGTTGTTGCTTTGTTCCGGGCAGGTACACTTCTTTGGGGGTTTTATTTCTTAAATTGGTCTTTGGTTGGACTATATGTTTGGGTGGTGACTTGTGAAGGGGGAAATATTATCTTGGTCTTATTAGCCTTTTGCCTCTTCACAACCCCAGGTCACCGAGGACATCTCCCCCAGACCTACCCTCCCTAAAGAGAAATAACCATCCCATTGTGGTGACATTTGGTGGGATTGGTTCCTGTTATGCCAGTTTGGCCTTCCATATTATAGTCTTTTATCCTAGCTACAAACTGTGCGATAACATTTTTGCACCGTTTCCAGGGAACACTGATTCAATACTTCCTTAGACGTCACTTTTCGGTAAGCCTTGCCTCTAGGGTATTTATCTTACAATATTACTTAGTGAATCCAGTGGGGTGTCTTCCCTTTTATTTCATAGTTTCAAGAAAATTATCTGGTGAATCCACTGATGACAAAGCCAACAATGACTTCACAATGGGATCCTGTGAACTAGAAGCCTTTATAAATGAGAAAAATCCCAGGATACCCACGACAAATGCCCCCGATATCCGAAAGATGGCTCCCTAGATTCACTGGTAGAAATGGGGAGAGAGTTGACTTTCATATGGATGAATTTTATTCTTATTTTAGACTCCACCCTAGTGATGATGATGTGGAAGATGTAGTGATGAAATTATTTCCCACCACTCTTCATGGAAATGCTAAAAAATGGTATGATGACCTTCCTAATGCTAGCATCACCTCTATGAACCAGTTGGAAGAAATATTTCTCAAAAAATGGGGTATTCAGTCAAAAGACATCTCAGTAATACTAAAAATTGTTGACCATATAAAACAAACTAAGAATGAAACCCTCTGGGACTTGCAAAGTAGGTTTGAATGCACTCTATATCATATTCCTAAGATCCATCGTCCTGAAAACAAGTACATTGTCCATATATATACCAGTGTGCTCCTAGGACACCTAGGTTTTCCCCTCAGTAAAAGGATCCCAAGCATGCTCGATGAAGCTTACAACATGGCTAAAAGAACTGAACAGAACATCTCCTTATCTAGGATAAAAGACCTCTTTACTTCAAGTAATTTTAATGTGGGAAGTTTGCTTGCCCATGAGAAATTTATCGATGATATCCACGATGAAGGGAAACAAACCATCATTCAACATAGGGTTGTTGAAGATATGGTTGAGGAATTGAAATCGAAGCAAAGTGATGAAGTATCAACCTATTCTCCTCTTTCTGATGAGGCCTTCCAAGAGCCTATTTATCCTACACAACAAAAATATGATGAGGTTAGTCATTTTCCCTTTCAAGATCCCGATCACACCTTGTTCCATGATTCAGAAGATGAAGGAGAAATGGAAACTGTGAGAAAAATTCCTTGTTGTACAATTGAAGATGAAGGGGTGATTCATGAGGATGAAACAATAACGCATGCTGGAAACACCAAAGTCCTCAAAGATCCTACACAAGAAGAAGTAATAAGTTTCCCTCCTCCTATAATTTTTTATGATGCTCCACTTTGTGATAGGGAAGATGAGGAGGAGATAAGCAAGTCCTTGAATGCTTCAAATCCTGCATGTTATGACACAGATAGTGACATAGTTAATAACATTGATGAGTTCATACGTGTGGGGAGACATAGGTGGGATATAGTTGGTTATGATATGGATTCCATCTATGAAATTGAAAGTCATTCCCAAATGTTTCCCTTAGAATTATCACAACAGGTCACTCGTGATCAGTGGCAATGAAGAGATGAGATTTTTACCCGTATTCTTCAAACACCCAAGGATGACCTAGTACCTTGTTTTCCTGATGTTTTTTAGTCTTACCATGAGGGTTTTTATGAGTACCCCTCTGAGCACTTGGATTCTCTCCATGAATATGATTATCAACCACCACTGCGCTTAGGTATTGATAGAAATAAGGACCTTCTTTGCTTGAAGGAGGATCCTTGTGATGATTTTACTCAACCACCTCCAATTACTTGACCTTGTTGTGTTTCTAGTGGTGTAGTTGGGAAGTATGTTTTTGATTTTGAGTTTCCTCTGGGGAAAAACCTAGATACCAAGGGTTGGTTGAACATTACAAGCTTAAGTTTATCATCTCAGTCTTTCAACTTTCCCTTGAGAATTTACCAGTCGTCTAATACATCCTTGTCAATACCTTCCCAGACTTCAAAGTGTGAGAACGTCTTAGGTATCCAGTGTGCATACCTTTTGAGTCAGTGTTCTAAACCTTGGAATTTTCATGACCCTTTCCTAAAGTGGATTGATTACTTTCCTCGGAGATGGACTTGGAAGGATTTTATCCTTACCACTTGCCTCCATGAGTTAGACTTTGTGATTTCCGATGATATGATATATTCTCTAACCCATGTCATTTTTTGCTTGATTTATCATTGTTTTGGTTTATAATGAAGCACAAAGGCAGGTATCATGGGACGTTGTTGGATTCGCTTCACCAGTTGTTTGAATACACCCAACATTCCAGCCAATAGGTAAGTACAGGTAATTAGTTTGCTTTCACATTTACATTTATTGATTGTTTTATTTTAGTCCATATATATATATATATATATATGTATGTATGTATGATGGGGTGGCATTACCACCCCAATTTTTTTACTGATACTTCTATCGAGATTGAGAAGGTCTGTAGGTTATGCCAGATATGTTGAGGTTCTCATGCGCTCTACAGTGAGCACATGTCTCGGAGTTGGAGCCAAATGTTATCCCCACTTTTCAGGGATAACTAGGAGATCATGTATTGAGGCCCACAAGTCCTAGACATGGAGTACCGAGAGCAGGATTGACCTGAGCATGGACCTGGAGGGCCCACCTTTTCTTCTTCTATCACCTTTATCTTGTCATCAGTATTATAATCGATCACCATCATCTTGGCCCTGTATCAGAAATGGTTCTTGCTCCATGAGGTAATTGGTCTAGGTATCATGGTATGTGTCACTTTTGATCATTAAAACCTTTGAATATATGCATCAGATTCCTTTTATTTCTAACAAATGCTTGGATCTTACACTTGCCCACTTGACCATGTTTGAGGGGATTGACAGAGTTCCCTAGAAATCCTGTGTTTGTAGGTTTTGGTTTGCCACTGGGTGGATTTCTGAAAATCCATCATTCGCTCCCATCATAGCACCACTTTTTTATATTACTCCCCGCTCAGGTTGACCTATTTTCATGACTGCACCTTACCTTGTGGGAAGAAGGGGATAAAGGAACAAAAGGTAAAAGTAAGTTGTTAAAAGATAAAATCCTAAGAATAAAACCTTGAGATGCTTCACCCAGGGATCCCCGAGAAAAAAATAAAAGGCTTCTCAACAAGAAACAAGAGGGACCCACAAAAATAATAAATAAAGACCTATTCAGAGGATAGGGGGTCTCATCATGAGCTAGCCTATTAGGTCCATGGGTACCTAGCAGTATGAAAGTGCCACTAGCTGGTTACCACACTAGGGAAGTGACTCTTGGTTGCATAGCCAAGGGAAAGGGGGTCTCATTATGAGCCAACCTTCTCATCTCTACAAAAGTACGTGTGGGTAATGCTGTCATCTCTAGTCACCATGACAAGGCAGTGTCCCCTTATTAGTTCTTGAACAAAAAAGAAAATAAAAGAATAAAAAGAATAGAAAGAATAAAGGCAATAATGGGATTGGAAAAAATGCATCCATGATAGGGACAACTCGCCTTCTATAAAGGCACCCATAGGTAACAACTTTGCATCCTTGGCCATCATTGCACCCACATGCTTGGACATCCCCTGACCACATCACCCACTTACATGGCTTGGATGAAGTCTCTTCAGGGAACATTCCTTTTTCAATGGACACTAGCCTAATAAGACCCCTTGTCCTTTCCTCCAGACTTGTATTGCAGGCTTGTGTAGTGTATTTGAGTTATTAATTGATGTATTAGGGATTTTATGCATGTGTTTGATAATATTAATGATGAAATGTGATTTACATTGCTATGATCCCTATGACTGATGATCCCATGGAGGGTGTAGCCTTTGATGTACAAGACCATACCTGACAGACAGGTACCATTTGGACCGGTACACATGGGGAGATGATCAGTTCAGACCTCCATGGGGCTGAAGAACCCACTAGATGGATGTTGAGACTCATCAAGGGGAATATATAAGGAAGAGGTTGATCAGAGACTTTGCATTGGAGAAGAAGAGGGTGTTCCACTAGAGGCACCCCGACACAGCTGGACCTAGGGGGATTGACCCATTTTTAGTGGGACGTTGGATCTAGATGGCCTAGGACATTACCAGGAGGCTTATGACATCATCATGAGCATGTTGGCAGATGGACAAGGCAGTTGGCATGTGTGGCATCTTGGAGGATCCCAAGGAGGGCTAACGTCTTGCTTTAGGAGGCTACATTTAGTCCTTCAAATATTGCCTCCTTCAACTCTTGCGTCCTTCACTTATGAATCCATTAAACCCTAAGGAACTGATTTGAAAGTCCTCTAACATTGAAGTGAAACTGATCAAAAAAATCTTTAAATTCTTTAAATTTTAAACCCTAACCTACTAACCCTAAGTTGTTGATGTCATCATTGGTTATTTCATCTTTAATATAGCAATGTTTTGTTTTATAAGCAATTGAATGGTGATTTAGGCATTGAATAAAATAAAGTGTTGATTGGCTATATTAAATGCTACATCATTCTAGTATTCATTGGTGAAGTGACATTATTTTCATTGCTATATTGATAAACATTGACTTTGTCAATATTTATTTCCACATTGCTTATATATATTTATCAGATAGTCTTGTGAAGTACTAACCCATTGAAATAGCTTGCATATATCATTTTGTTTTTGCTTTGTTCCAGGCATGTACACTTCTTTGGGGGTTTTATTTCTTAAATTGGCCTTTGGCCATACTATCTGTTTGGGTGGTGACTTCTGAAGGGGGAAATATTATCTTTGTCTTATTATCCTTTTGCCTCTTCAAAACCATAGATCATCAGGGACGTATCCCTTGGGCCTAACCTTCCTAAAGAGAAAGGACCATCCCATTATGGTGACATTGGGTGGGATTGGTTCCTATTATGCCAGTTTGGTCTTCCATCTTATAGCCTTTTATCCTAGCTACAAATAGTGCGATAACAAGGATGCTCCACTAAGGTATGGAATTATGTAGAAAGAAGAATGTGCCTTAGTGAAGGCCCTAAAGGATTTAAAAACGTACATATTACACTCCCACGTTATCTCTTACATGCCCAACAATTCAGTCAAGGATATCTTGACTCAGCCTGACCTAGAGGGAAGGAGAGGTAAGTGGATAGAGGCCATGCTGGAATATGACCTCGAAATCAATCCCACGAAGCTGATCAAGGTTCAGGGCATTGCAAATTTGATGGTGCAGTCGGACTGTGACATTTTGGGGATCAAATTCATCACTGATCTGTCAGAAAACCCTCAAGAAGAAACAACTACACAGGTCTCTCAAGATTTCATTGATTCACCGTGGTACACAGACATCA
Source organism: Picea engelmannii (assembly GCA_009831015.1). Classification (NCBI taxonomy): domain Eukaryota; kingdom Viridiplantae; phylum Streptophyta; class Pinopsida; order Pinales; family Pinaceae; genus Picea; species Picea engelmannii. The sequence goes on from ML821972.1 coordinate 151,442, forward strand.
TCTATGTACTGATAAATCTACAAGCCTCTCCGGGTTTAAGCAATACCAAGGCCAGATTTCCAAATCTCAAAGGGATTAAGTTCTGCATCTTGGATAGTTCACTATACTGGAAAGATCCCAGAGGGATATTGCTAAATTGTTTGTTGGAAAACAATGTGAAATGAGCTATTGAATATTTTCACAAAGGTGACTGCGAAGGACACCACTACTGTAAAACCACCCCACACAAAATACTAAGAGAGGGTTACTATTGTCCTACCGTCTTTGTTGACGTATACAAATAAGTTTCCGGCTGCCACGAGTGTCATATTTTTGATGGAAGAAGAAAACTGCAGCCCCTACCACTAAAGTCGATCTCAGTTGAAGCACCTTTCATGAAGTGGGGCTTAGATTTCATAGGGGAAATAAAACTACCATCCTCTTCGTAGCATAGATGGACACTCACTGCCACAAATTATTTCATGAAATGTATAGAAGTAATCCCCATGAAGCAGGCTACTGATGTAGTCATCATCCAATTTTTGGAGACAAAAATCTTGTCGAGATTTGGATGCCCCGTCAATATCATAACAGACAACGCGGTCGCATTCAAGTCCAAGAATATGGAGAAGTTTTTTTAGGATTACAATATAACCCTGGGGAATTCTAAAGCATACTACCCACAAGGAAATGGGTTAGAAGAATCATTGAATAAAATCCTGACCAAGATCATCAAGAGACTCCTGTAAGACAACAAGAAGGCCTGTCATAAAAATCTTATCTATGTGTTATGGGAAGACATGGTTACCACCAAGAATTTCATATCGACATCGCCTTTCCAGATTGTATATGGTTCAGACACAATTTTTCCTACCTCACTGGGGTTACCCATCAGAAATTTGTTGCAAGAGAAGGAGGTTGAGCTAGATGACACATAGAGGAGAATAAATCAACTAATTCACACACAGAAGATGAGGGAACAGGTTTACAATCGATCACAACTCTACCAGGAGAGGATGAATAAAACCTTTGACAAGCATTCTAAGAAAGAGGATTTTCGATTGGGCGACCTAGTTTTGAAATGGGATGCGAGGAATGAGGATAAAGCAAAGCACGGGAAATTCGATAATCTTTGGATGGGTAATTTCAAAATCGGTGCATGTCATAGAAACAATGTTTATTTTCTATAAGAACTAAATGGAGAGTGCATTGTTTGGGGGCTTGCAAATGGCAAGTTCCTCAAACACTATCTGGTGAAATAAAATCCGTTTAAGTCACATGTCATTGTAAATAGTCATTTTATTTTGTGTCGAATCAGTATGTCAAAAGAAAATTGAAGCCCGAAGTGAAGGACCTACATTTATGTTGAATCTTTTAGAAGTTGCGTCGATAGGTTTAGGTTGTGTTTTGTTTTTATAGTTCAATGTTTGAAATTTGAATAAGGCACAATGGTCAGGCACCTGGTTTGTTGTTCTTTTCTACCTCGTGGGGAGGATAGCATCCACATTGGACCCAGTTGTTAGTGCCACTATTTTCCCTCCAGTTAGAGTCAGTCTTAGTCAAGTCATGGTTTGTGTGTCAAAGCATGCGAGGTTAGGTACTTAACAACAAAATGGTCGAATTTAGCAAGTGGTTGGTTAGCCCTTGGAGTCGGGAAGTGATGTCAGAGTCAAAACATGTGTAAAAGTACGAGTCTGTTCCGAGAGAGTCGAGTTCTATCAAAAAGGGAGTCTCTACGTACCCCAAGTCGAGGACATTTGTTGATAGAAGTCACGTTGGAAAGTGAAGTAACCATTATCATCTCATTATGAAGATCGAGAAGATAAAAACATCGTGGCATTTGTATCACTTATGTCTTGCAACCTTTATCAGTTGTAGTTTACACTCCCGAATGTGATATGGAAAATATACAGTTCATTTCAAAACATCCAGTCGCCATGAATCAAGTTTTCCTTGGAACGATTCCTCCTCCCACCTTCTCTGTTATAAATTTTGAATGCTCTACATGCATTCTATTCTCAAATCAGGTTTATACACTGTTTGTAATCTTTTCTCGCAAGCCTAGATTGATCAACTTTTTCCGCCTTGGGCCTTTGTCGGATCTATCGTGTGCAAGACAAATATGGGTTGCACCATGGAAACCTACAAAAACATTAGAAAGGGCACGTGCAGTGGCAGAAGCAACAGGCCTAAGTCCCAAAGTGACTGGGATTCGTTCTTACTCACAACAGACATCCCCAAGGATCCAAAGGGAGTTTCCCCCCTGCCCGTGGAAACGATGATATGACACCACGTGGATCCATGAGGGGAAGAAGTTGTGTAGGAAGGAATTATGTTAGAATCCTTGTCTCCCCAACAGTAGATACCCCGAAGAAGGGTTAGGCCAAGGAAGAACAAGGAAGTTGAGGAAACCCAAGTCCCAAACGAGTTGTGCACAAGATCAACTGTCGAAGAATTACTTATGTGCATTATTCGGCTGGAACATGTCAAAGGTACAAGCCGAGAGAGTGGGAGATAATGTGGAGGATATATTCCCCGAGAACTAATGTTCAAGAGACATCTCAGCAGCTAAAATAGGCACAACTCGCCATCGTCGAACTTTACCAGGAAAATAGGGAACTGAGACAACAACTGGCAACAAAGACCCTTGAAGTGTCATGAGCATTGCAAAGCCATGAAGGAAACGTGAAGTGGCTCAAGAAAAATCTTAGAGAGGTGCAGGATACAATCATACAACTGCATGAAACACAAAGGCTATCATAATAAAGGAATGTGAAGCGGCCGAGGAAAAATCCCATGTAGCTCTTGCCAGGGCACAGAAGAAACATGATTAACTGAGCCCATTCTCGTATCCTCAAATGGAGAGAAGATATTAACAATTTTGAAGGAGGCATCGTATTTAGACATTTTTTCATTTTAGTAACGACCATGACAGTTAGCAGCTACTCGCAACGCACATTCCCTAGCAAATGAGCGTGCGACATAAATCAAAGTCGTTATAGTAGATAGCGGGACCCTGACAGAATATTTGATTGTTCAATATTTTTTTCCAAAGGAAGGTATTGAAACATCATTCTCCCCATGACGAGACCTATCTGGTAACCAGATCCCCATGGTAGAATAAAATAAGTCATGATGCGGCCAGATGCAATTGGTTTCTATTTTTGGAAAGGCGTCGTGTAAAGAGTCATTTAGCGTAGAGCAGTCAATTTCCTAAATTGTAGAGATAGTAGCTAGAGAGTAGGGTAGCCCAAAAGGCACCCTTTCTTATATATTTTATCTTTTCAATGTAAGCCAAGTTGGTTGGAAAACTATTGTAGACAATGTCTATTGAATGTAGTTTGAGTTCGATCAAAATTTAATGCAAAAGTCCTGGAGCTTTGATGAAAAGATTCTAATTGTAGCAGTTGGATGTATTGTTTCCTTTCTCTGCATACATACTTCTTGTATTATTTATTCATATATATTTCTATCTAAATGGAAATGTATTTTGAACTTGGGATTCTTCATGCAGCATCCTAGGATTCGCACCATTCAGACAAACCCTTTTCCTCTAAGTTAACTCTGAATTCATCCTCAACGGTGCTCTAATTTGCTTTATGTGTTTTTCCCCCTTCACCACACACAACTATTTTAACTGGAAAATGTTGCTCACTTAGCCTTTATCCTCTCAAGCTCAGTCACTGAGTCATTTATTTCCATCATTTCCTTGAACTGACTCCATAGTCCGAGTTCTTACTCTCTTGCGCCAATATAACCAAAACATATTATTTGAAGGTGTTAAATCTAGCCGATATCTCAAACCCTTATCCTATACCGAGATGAAGTATCCCGAGAGAGCCCTCTCTAGGTCTGAAAGGATAGTTTCGGATCTCAAAGTTGGTTTTTAGGTTTCCTCTTTCATTGGCTTCTTAGCCGAATGGTGTTTACAGGGAGCTAACACATTCAACCATTCACATGCATACATTAAACAACTCATCAATTAACAACAATAGATCCCTTCACTCTTATACATTTTCCCAGTGTTACATTACATAGCACCATGCACATTCTTTYAGATTCTATCAATATTGTATAACTAGACTCACAACCAGATACATTACAAAACATAGGCTCAAAGTGAGCTTAGGGGCATTGAAAATAAAAACCAAACATTGGCTATCCAATTGAGTAGTTAACTAATAAAATCTCTTGTTGTTGTTGTTTCTCCCTTTTATATTCTTCTCAGCTCTAGCACTCTGTCAATTTTAGTTCTACCCCACTCACTCCTCTAACTTCCAACCCCACATTCTTTTGTCACTTGCATGCATTCCACATAGCCTATTTGGAATCATGGAAATATTTACTACCTTCCCATTTCATTTACTTACTACTCCAATATCTCTCATTCTGCATGAAGTAATCATTCAGGGATATTTCCTAAATATTATTTTCTTAATCTGTGTGAAGCAATCATTCGAGGATATTTCCTAAATATTATTTCTTAATTCCAATGTGCATACGGTGTCTTCTTAATTTTTGGTGCACATCAAAAAACKCAGACTGAGATGCGAAATTTTACTGTAGTACATTAGAAAAAATTCAATTAGCRTATGTGCCTCCTGTCACCCACCATGTATCTTCTTGAGTGGGCACAAAAATTGAATAGGTGTTCACAAWTTTTTTTGTGTGCACACACAATATTTGCCCAAATATTTTTGAGCCAACATGAGCCCACCACTATTATTTGGCTCATCCTCGAGCCAATTTCCTCATGGAGTGACCGATGAATGAATTGAGTAAGAGAAAATCATCATCATTGTAGAACCAGAGAATCAAACCAATTTGTGGGTGTAGTTGGGTTTTAGTAATATAAAATCATATGTCTAAGTTGTTGTTGTAGCCAGAAATAGGTCTTGGAATGAGTCAAACAATCCTCAAGGTAAATGATGCCTTTGGGGTTCATTTGGATAGATGATTGAACTCTCTATATTCGAGGGTTTCGTTAGTGGTGAGTGAGAGATATTTTTGAAGCATGTCATCTAGAAACTAACCCCCTAACTAAACCAATAGATACAACTATAACTTGGCCCAATTAATCATTGAGCTACGAAAACTAGATCTTAAGGAAGAGCTCCATCAATGAATATTGTTGTCATCCTCCTGTCTCATTGAGATAGCTCTAGAGGATGGAAGACATGGACTGTATATCCATATGGAGAGGATAACCCATAGCCTTGAGCTACCCATTTCATCAAAGGTGATTATCCATAGCAATAGGCACACCAGCTTCGTGCTTAGAGATCTTGCATACCTCTACAACTTCGGAGCACAGTCCAGGGAACTATGTGGAAATAGGTTGTGTCTTACTGGTGAATAAAATATTGGGACCTCTTCCTAGAAATTGAATTTGAATTTTCAACCATCGTGAGAACTGGATTGTGGGATCTTAAGATGACTGGCCAAATTGGGAATTGCATGCACCTAAAAGGTCTTTAAACTGATCCATGAAAGGTAACCTTGAACGGGAGATGGTACTATTAGTGGAGACTAGAGGGATAGTATGAACTTCATAGACAATTGGTGGGTGAGTGCTGAAAGATGGTGAGAGAGAATAGGACATCGAGGATCTCTCTAACAGATGGGTGGGTGAGTGACGAGAGATGGTGAGAGAGAATAGGACATGGAGGATCTCTTCGACTGATGGGTGAGTAACGAGATATGGTGAGAGAGAATAGGACATGTAGGATATCTAGAATGAGACAAGGAACCAACCGATGTGAAAAAGTGTAGAAGAATGAAAGAGGCACGACTGATCCCCACAAGTGAGTAGATAATGGTGTGAATCGACCATACTAGTGATGTGCCTTTCAGAATGTGGGGTCATAATTGATTCCTTACCCAAGTGGTGAGTGATTTGGCTTAACCAGATTGCATGACCTTTCAATGTAGTGTAGCACCAGGTAGATGATACTAGTCCCATGTGAATCCCCTGTTGGAACTAGTACCTTGTACATGGGTCATAACTTCAACCAAAATTGAAAATATTTGGAATATGCAAAGCTATCAATATATTTATTTTTTCTGTGGGACTGGAGCATATTATGTGTTGTCAAAAAAGTGAATTGTGATGACTATGTATTCTTCCACCTGCTGTGCATCCTACTCTAAGCATACCCTATGGGAATTCCAGTTTGGATGAGTGTGGGTAAGTGATAGGTAACCCCTATAGGCCATAGTACACCTTTAACCTTCTTCCATTGATGAGTCCCTTGAGAGGTTGTTCCTGCAATGTAGCCATCTTGGTTGCACCATCTTCATTGATGTAAACCAGGCATAAGGGCCCCAACCAACACATATGTAACTTATTGAGGTGTTGTCAATACTTGTTGTCGAATAAAAACACCAAATAACATGACTACAGAATCTTATGGTAGTTGTTGCTATCATGCCATGCCCTCTACCTCTTCTTTTTTACCACCTGGCTGAATCCTATGACTAGATAATCCTTTTCTAATTCCATGATTTCATCTAACCTGTGTTGAAGTGACTATTCATCCGTCATGTGAGTAGCTATAGAAATATGTAGGTTGGGACCAATGAACTTGATCGGAATAACTACTTCTTTTCCGTAGACCAATTTGAATGGGGTGTGCTTCATCAACCATTTGTAGGTTGTTCTATAGTCCCATAACACTGTGGGGATCCATTGATCCTAGTCATCATGCTACACATTACAAAATTTGGTTAAATCATGCTCTAAAATCTTATTGAAATCTTCAATCATACCATTATCTTGAGGATGATAGGGAGTGCTCTTTTGGTGGTGTATTATGAACTCCTAAGTGAGTTCCCGAATGGTCTGGTTAAAAAAATGGGAGCCTTGGTCACTCATCGACACCTTTGGGCACCCAAACCTAGTAATCACATTCTTGAAAAATGAACCACACAACTGTTTCAGTGGTACAATCCTTAACTGGCATGCATTTGGCCCATCTTGTCAAATATTCAATGGTAGTAATAATATAGCATGCACTCGTCTTGTGTGCAAGAGGATTGATTGGGCCCATGAAATCAATGGCCCACTTCTCAAACAACTCCAATGTTGTAATCGAAAACAGAGGTAGTGCATCTCTTCGACAAGGCTGTCTGATCCATTGACATACATCACATAGTTTACACTACTCCTTGGAATTGGCGAAGAATGAAGGCCATCAAATCCCTGTGCACAAGAATTTACACATGGTGGCCTTATCGGCATTTTTCTCCCCTAAAATTCTCTCATGTGATTAATACAAAATGGGGTTCAGTTCATGCTCTAAGGAACACCTGTGCAAAATTACATTGGATCCTAGCTTATACAATTGTTTATCAATCAACTGCTAACCAAAACTACAAGTCACCAGTTGATGACCCTGGGCCAGAGTATACCCCATCCGAGCATGTCTTGACGTGAGAAAATCATCAATATCATCTACTTGATCAAGAACTGCTTTGACGTGGAAGAGTTGTGCATCGAGGAGTTCATCAACTAGAATTTGACTAGCTTCTTTAGATTCTATCCTCGATAGATGATCTGGTCCAACATTATATTTCCTTGTTTTGGCAACTACTTCAAACTGAATTCTTGAAAGAGAAGCAACCAATGGCATACTCTCCCTCCCAACACTGGCTTGTTGACCAAATATTTGAGCGTGAAATGATCGGTGAATATCATGTATGGCCTAATGTAGTGTGTAGCTTGTGAATCGAAATGGGGGGCACCATATCTAGTATGGAAACAATTTTAGCTTAGTCGACCAACAATCCATCCTTGGAAACCACATGCCCCAGTACCATCCCAAATGGCATACAAAAGATGCACTTATTCAAATTCAGTGAGATCGAGAGTTAGTGACATCGACCCAGCACCAAGCGAAGGGATTGCATGTGTTATTTTAACAAACTAAACACTTTCCAGTCATCCAAATAAACCTCAAGGAACTTGTGCATAAATTCTTTAAAATTTGTGACCACAATCCTAGAGAATATTGTTATGCATTCTTCAATCCAAATGGCATCAATGTATAATAAAAGGAACCCATTATGTCGAAAAGGTGGTTTTGGCTTGATCTTCCCCCACGATCTCAACCTAGTGATATCTTAAAAATCCATCTATAAAGGTATAGGATTATCATCCCCCAACATTATCCAAAAACTCATTAGTGAGAGGAGTAGGGAACAAATCATGCACATAGGAAGCATTAAGGCTCCTCAGTTCTACACAAATTTGAATGTCACCTATTTTCTTTGGTTGCACCACCATGGGACTAATCCAATCTGACTCTTCCATGGGAATAATGATTTTAGCATCCAACATCTGATCCAAATCCTTGTGCACCTTTTATTTATATTTTGGATTTAATTGGTAAGGCCTCCTCTTAATCGTCTTAGCATCAATCGTGAGCTGAATTTTCATATCCCCTAGGGATCTTGCAATTCTTTTCATCTATGAAAATCTTCATCGGAATAATTCCTTGTATTTCTTGAGTAGATTTATGACCTAGATGAAAATATCATTTTCCCAATAGTCTCCAATGATATTCATTTTGGGCACTTGTTGAGTGTCAATATTATGTTTCTTTGTCTTAATCGGATGACCATAGTTTGGCATATACATCTCTTCCACTTTTCCCTCTACTGCGAATTCACCCTTATATTCTTTGATTTTTATGCCTCTTGAGTCATCGTCATTGATATTGTCAACTTTGACCTTCCAAAAATGGATAAAATATTTTAGTTTGGACACTAAATGATGATACAAGCATACCATCTTTGATGTAGCATCTTTTGGTTGATGGTGAAAGATAATTTTTTTAATCTGAAGGAGTGCCTCCCTTTTAGTCGGATATTTTGCTGTGAAGCATAATGTTGAACAAAATTTTGCACTTACATGAACCCAGTTTACCATTTTCCTCCTGAGAACCTCCTAAATATACTAGCTCCTTGGAACCATATCCATGGTATGAACAAAT